>CAJQUW010014833.1:0-189344 GCA_907163375.1 Prostheceraeus crozeri
CAGTGAAATTTGATGAAAAATGTTTTGGTAAAGGTCCCAGGTCGAAATTCCACACTTTGGAAAATTTTCAAAATTTTACCCATACAAAGTCACTCTGACACTTAGGATTTTTTCAGGTAAGCGAGCTCCGACCTAAATCTTGTAACCGCTCTAACTTTTGAACGGCAGGACGATAGCGAACAAACGATTGTTTCACTGAAGTTTGTTCTCACTCTTAGCTTTCAAACGAGTATCGCACGACAAATCCGTCCACTAGAAGCCAAAGTCGAAGAAGCTGTCGAGTGGGGGGGGGGAGGTCAGTGAAATTTGATGAAAAATGTTTTGGTGACGGTCCCAGGTCGAAATTCCACACTTTGGAAAATTTTCAAAATTTTACCCATACAAAGTCACTCTGACACTTAGGATTTTTTCAGGTAAGCGAGCTCCGACCTAAAATCTTGTAACCGCTCTAACTTTTGAACGGCTGGTCCGATTGACTCGCAACAAAAGATGTTGTCGAGCAGTTTTTTCTCCTCTTTCAAACGAGTAGCTGTAAGACAAAATCCGTCCACTAGAACCAAAGTTAGAAGATTGCTGTCGGGGGGGGGGGGAGGTCAGCGAAATTTGATGAAAAATGTTTTGGTGACGGTCCCAGGTCGAAATTCCACACTTTGGAAAATTTTCAAAATTTTACCCATACAAAGTCACTCTGACACTTAGGATTTTTTCAGGTAAGCGAGCTCCGACCTAAAATCTTGTAACCGCTCTAACTTTTGAACGAAGACAGATAGGAACAAGCCGATTGTTTCACTGAATTTGTCTCACTCTTAGCTTTCAAACGAGCTATCGCACGACAAAATCCGTCCACTAGAAGCCAAAATCGAAGCAAGCTGTCCAGAGGGGGGGGGGGACGTCAGCCGAAAATTTTTTCTCTCCGATTTCGCTGGAAACATCCTTCCTAACCCAAAATTTCACGTAGATTCCGAATCTGGACTCCGTTTTCTCATCCGATGCTTCGTTTGGGCGCTACACACCAAAACGTCCCACATTCTATGTCAAAATTTTGAAGAAACAGTTTTTCTCGCCGATTGCCTTGAAACTCACCCTACCGATGCAGAATTTCACGCTGAATCCGAATCTGACCTCCGTTTTCTCATCCGACCACTCCTTCCACTCGAAACAACCCATTTTACAACCCAACATTCAGCAGATTGCACCAAAAACATCACACACTATAGCCTCAAGACTAATCCTGGCGGTCGCCCACGTCAACCTAGACGGTCGCCCACGTCCACCAGGCGGTCGGACCCACTCACCCGAGTCTCACACTCTGTCGTTGCAGAGGGGGGGGGGACGTCAGCGACCTCTCGCGATGGCGGCCAACCTGGCCGGCACATCACGACACTGGTACTAATCCTGTTCGGTACATTTAGGTTCCAATTCAAAATCTACTAATCCTGGGACAGTATGAGCTATCTTTATACTACTTGCACGAAATGTCATTTTACAATACGAGGTAAACTTTTTATGACGAGAGAGCACAGCGATCGAGTCATAGAAAGTTTGCGAGTATTGTGAAATCTTTGCCAATGAGTGTATGTAATTTTATTCTATGCATAAATATAAGAAATGATGGCCATTAGAAACTTCTATGGTCATGTAGAAATTTCTTGCTCACTGGATTTGTCAATCCGAACTTGTGATATTTGAAATTTGATTCAAGAACCATAATAAAAGCTGCTACTCAAACAAATAGGCAGAGAGCGCTAAAACAGGTTATCATGAAGCGATCAGCAAGCGAAATTATTGAAAACTTGACTCCATGTGCAAGTGCTAAGCGTGGGATTCTTTCATCAGATTTTCCGAGAAAGAAGATAAACCAACAGAAAGTGACTTCATCGAATACTTCGACTACTTACAGCGTGAGAAAAAATATGCTCCAACCAGTTTGTGGACATTTTATTCAATGATTAACAACAAATGTCAAGGTTTATATGGAGAAAAGCTTCAGAAGTTTCCACATTTGACATTATTACTGAAATCGTTAGAAGCAGGTCATCAAAGAAAAACATTAAAATTCTTTACAAAAGAAGTAATTGATACTTATTTAACCGACGCATTAGATGAAAAAGAAAATATACATAGGAAAGCTGCCCTCGTTGTTGGATTTTACGGTGGATTACGACGCGCAGACCTTGTTAATATGAATTGGGGCTGACTGCTGAGTTTTAGTGAGACTCACTGACATGTGGACTCACATATAAATGTCACAAACAAATGGAGAGGAAATAGCAACAAATACAATATACCATCTCGAGAATTTGGCATGAATATCCCTGGAGGCATATGATAGTGAACTGAGTAGATTTAATGTGGGAAGTGGGAGGATGTTTAAAACATATCGTGAGAGAAAAGATGATGCATGGTACTATACGAAGCAGCCGATGGGGATACATACACTGCGAAAATCAGCTGCCATATAGCGGGATTTCTTTACAGCAACACTCTATGAATAGTAAAATGGGGATGTCTATGTATGCATAGAATAAAATCAATAATCGTTCTAGGCTCAAAGATCTCTGAACGACCTTAACTTTTGAAAAAGCTGACTGAATGTGTCAGATATCAGTGGAATTTTCATTGTTGTCTAACATCATAATTGACAAGCTTTCTATGCAACACAAGAATCCAGCATAAAGTAATTTTTGTTAAGTAACACACAAAAGAGCTCGAAAATTCGCTAATTTCTACGTCTTCAGAGAAGAGCGCAAAAACTTATGAACGGGTCTGTAGCAGATGCAGGCCTATACACCCAATATGTATTCCAATATAATCGTGCTTGATGATGGACACACCAGATGGTCGAAAAGTCCCAAATTCAAATACACATAATTACAATTTTAAATTGACAAGTTGGTGTTCCTTCTTGTAAAAACTTTTGAGGGAAGCTTTAAACAACAATTTGGAAAATTGAAGAATTCTTGTATAAAATATCTCAAATCACAAGTTGAATGACGAAATCTTTCTACAAACCTGTTTCAAAAGCAATTTACTGCTCAAATGCTAATATCACTGACATTCCGTAAATAAATATTTCTGAAACAATGTCAATAAACATTCTGTTAATGTGGCTGTCTATAGCAGCAGAAATTATAGAATTTTCGTATGTATATAATTACATCAGATTCAGAATTCAGAACTATGTCAATTATGTTGTTCTATATATAATATTATGTTGCACCAAAATATAACTAATGAAATGAAGAAGCTTATTAACAGAATGATCCCATATTTAGAAAATAATAACGCAGTTTTTTGAGCGCACTCATTGAACACTCTAAAGGATGAAGGTGAAGACCAAATTACATGCTTTAATTGTTACCAGGGTTGGTGGAAATCATTAGCTGATAGGGAATCAACAAACTCTAAGAGTATGGACGAAGGTTTCATTAATTTCTTCACATATTCTCTTCCTTCAAATTTACTCATGGTAAATTTCTTTTGGTCCTTTTGGTTGCTCATGCCACTAAACTACTATGTCTGACATCTTTGTAAAGGAAAATTAAAAAATGAAAATTTAATTTAATTTTTTCAAATGCAAAATGTAAATTACACAGATTATTCGCTTTCACCCAATCTGCAACAAACTTTTACCTTTCAGTGATCTCATCTCCATCTCATCACTTATTCAGATGATAAGATTTCCAACATTTCTTCAATATATCTCAAAACTTCAAGCATGTTTCTGCTGTGTCAAAGAATTATGAGACAATTTATGAAAACTTTGATTAAAGGTATGGCCAATTACAAACGATGATAGCTCAGTAATTTCATGTGCGCAGGCAGAGCCGTAACTACCGCCATCGAGCCCCCAGTTCGGAAGGGACTCACGTTAAAGTGCGATGTAGTTAGGCCGGCCCTTAGAAGTACAAGTACACTTAACCAATATGTTCGTCGGAGGAAAAGATTCTGTCAGTCTCTACCATTCAGCACCACAATCTGTTCTCAAAAAATATGCTGTGATCTGTTTGTGAGATGAAAGAAACGGTTAAGTGTAAAACAACTCGGAAGTCATAGAGACTCTATGTCGGAAGTGTTGTCCATTTTTTTAGATAAATAAATCAATACTTTTTAATGAGACGTTTTCATAGGTATATATTTTAAAATTCCTACTTCGAAGATGAATTACGCAAATAGAACCCTAATTTTTGAGAATGAACGTTTTCATGAAGAAATATGGTATGCTACAGTTAGGGTGCCGTAATGCCAATGCTATTTCCTGATGATCAAGTAATTGTTCTTCACTTGAATGGGTTATTGCAACCCTTGGGCTAACCTGCTTCTGAATAGTCTTTTCGGAGCGATTACTGTACGGCACTGCACGGAGGCCCAAAGACAACGCATAAAGTGCATCTACTGGTAATATGCAACGGATAATAACATCTATCTTTGACAGCAGGCCATTCCGAGTATCATGTGATTGCAAGCAAAGAGCTAGTTTTACAGTTTCAAAGGACATAGACTATAAGGTTTTAGCTCAGACATTACTGATCTGTGCTGGATCGCAGTTACCCTTCTATAATACCGATGCGAGCGTCATTATGAATGTGCTTTCAAACTTTTTTCAAGAATTCCGTAATTTTGAAGGCTCTAATCTGCGGAAGTATTTTTGAATAGTATTTGACTTGCTACTTATATATTTAGTAAGTAAACAAAAATAATTCTAAAATTATTCAGAGAATTAAAAGACCGTATATTCTTCTCTGACGAGTTTGTCTTCACGATACACACATGTAGAACCTGTCCTCGCGGGCAAGTATGTAAGAACCTGCAAATATTGCGGCCAGTTTTAGACGGTCCCTTGAAAAATTACATATAACAAACATGGAAGTGGCCCCATTTCTCATAACCTGCCACCTGCGAATGGCGACCGATTTTTCCGTGACTATTGTTGGATTTCACCTTTAAAATACGGACACTACATGTGTAGGTGCAATGTTTTTTGTTCTCACCTGATATTCTAATGACATTGTGAAGCTTGTAAGCCTTATTGAACTGTGATTCAGTGGCGTCGCTTGCGCCTTCTAAATACCATTAGGCCTTTCACTCGCATTGGAATACTATTCTGCTCTACCAAGACCTTTTTATGTCGCAAACATTTAATTTTCATAAAAGTTGAATTTTTAATAACAATTTCCCGAACATTTTTAAGGCCAAGTGAATGTGCACATGAGAAGTAATTGCTTATGCCTCTTAGCCGCCTTACTCAAGGAACTGATTACTATATCCCCTCTCTGTCCAGACACATTTTCTCGAGAAAAAATAGCAGTGAAACAGTTCATTGCCTTACTCATCGGCCCGTCTGAAGCCGCTCACAATGTTTGAAATTTTGACGCATTTTGTATTTCTTTTTCTTTCTCTGGAGAACTTTCCATTTTATAATCAGGTGTTGACCTAACCTATGCTTGACTCCTGTCATATTATTCAGTAAGGGCCAAATTATTCCTTCGACGAAATTAGACGTGGTTATGATCTCTCTGCAGTACCTCCGACATATAGCGTTACGTCACATCAATCACTGTAAAAACAAATTATGGAATTCTATCTTACCTGACTCTGATAAGTTCGAGTACAGATGCATTACTCTGCATCATTGGAGCACGCTCATCCTCTTATACTAGTCTAGATGTCTGAACGTCAGCCGATCTGCAGATGTGCGACGTAGTGCAATTTCCTGACATTAAGATCGGAATTCCGGGAACAATTGGTTGCGCTTCCTTATTTATTTATAGGTACCCCTACACAACTATTATAGCGCCTCGATCAAGAATTCTGGAGAATTTCATGCAAAAAATTGAAGAAGGCAAAGCATTATGTCTATCGGAAGGCCAATTCGCGGCGCGTGCGCTTACTGCCTCACAACACCACAACTTCATCTTCGCGTCTGAACAGCTATGCTCCGTCTGGACTAGCTTTGTGTGTCTACTAGTTCGAAAACAGAAAACATCTGTGATTCGAGCACGTGCGTGCAAACCTGATTACTCTCTGAGATTAAGCGGCTGATTTTTTGAGAACGGAAAGCGTTCACAGCTATCAACAGAATCCAATCGAATAACGAATGACTGCACTTTCATTTTTTTCTAATCTGTTGGAAAATTATTTTTGAGGATGCGCCGAAAGCCTCGCAGGTACGGAGAAGACGCCACTGCTGTTGTTCTTCCACGCCAACTACCTCGAATATTCAGCCTCTTGAACACGGTGTCATTCAAATCATTAAAATCTTCAACAGACGATCAACGCAGCCATCATCCCAAATTATGGCAAACATTATCTTCGGTTCTGACGACAAAAATCGATGGATTCCTCTGTCAATGTCTTTGATCGTTGTCAATGAAACTCAAGTGCCGTCGATCGTTGTATTTGCTGACATTTCTAAAGTCATTCATCGGTCAAGCGCAAACAGCCGATAACATATGAAGTCCGGCAATGGATTGAAAATATCTCAGCCTCTGCTGCTCTTCAAACCGCTTCTTCATTCTTCTTGTTCCTCTGTTGATCTCTGAACCTCTCACGATTGATGAGTATTTTTGACTGTCGATGATGACCCAGGTCCACTGAAGATCTATCGGAAGGTTGGCAGATATGAATAATATTTCGAATGAATTACATGGATACTGTCATTTATGAGAGCGCTTATTAAGATATTCCTGATATGAAGACGTGCCATTTGGCTCCAGAAAATAGCGGAAATGGCCCTACAGAGAATTTAGGATCCTTAATAGATCAGTGTGAGGGCAAGCAATCTTAGGCGAATAAATCATCTGTAAAACATTAAATGAAGCCCTCATTTAAATGTTGACTATTACTTGAATTTCTTTCTATAGCTTTTTTTGCTTTTCTATTTTATCTATGTTTACATCTACTTACGAGTAGCTGTGATGCAAATGGAAAATTTTGAAATTTATTTTTCGGTGATTGACGTGTTTGCCTTTCTTTTGGAGACTTATTATAGTCGTTTGAAAAGACTATGTAATGTTGAAAGACCGAAAGCTTATCTATCATCCCTGCATGTTAACTTTTGAAACCAACTGCAGCATTTTCCTTTTCCTTTTGGAACTGCACATTGAAAGATCTTGCATCTTTCAGAACTTTCCAAATGAATTTCAGACATTGGATGGATTTCAGATTTCTCTAACTGAATTTTATACATCTGTCAGAAACTCAAACTTTGAAAAGCTCTTGAGCTCTCCAATTCATCTGGAAATGTCAGAAATGCATTTGGGAAGTTCTGAAATCGAGTTGGAACTATCTGAACCATCTGAACTAGAAATGGAAGATGTGTACGGTTTGTCCTCAACGAAGATGTCGGAGAATACGCCAGAAAGAATTCATAGATATCTTTCCAAATATCTCTCTTTATATCTTCCAATAGTCGCTATCATGTATAATGCTGTGTGAACTGTGTATTTATACTTCACATGCTCATCAACACATGGACATATTTGTATCACTATGATCAATCAACGCTGCATAATTAAGCTTAGCTTTCAAGCTATAAGCAAACTGCAAAATAGAGCACGTATCCTACATATGCTCCAGATCTTTGAAATTGCATGAAATTACACCCGCGTATTGTAAAGCAATTTAGATTCACGTTTTTCCAAACGGTGTCTGTGTGATAATTAAGAGTGCTAACTTTAACACAAGCCAGTGGTGGCAAAGGAATCTTCAACCGCGGACGGGACTCATTGCTACGATCGCTTTAATCGAAACAATGATATGAAATCAAGAGTTTCAGAACCATTCTATTGGTATGTAGCTGTCTCGGCTGTGGAAGCGCTCTGATAGGGCCTACAAAAAATCAAAACATTCAAAATTTTCCAATATTTTCCACAGAAAATTTTGATCCAAAATTTTGCGGAAAATTTCCATCACTACGAGAAAATGTCTACATGGGCATGCTTTTCACCTTTTTCGTGATTTGAGATTAACCAGACAAATGCGGGCACTTGAGAAATAGCCACGATTAAATTAAGTCCCTTGAATGGCAGCAATTCTCGGGTTCTGTATCTTAATTAAGCTGATTATCAAGGGGATTTCATTTAACCGCATTACAAATAGCAAGTCCTCATAAATCGAGACTATACTTTTTCGTGGCTGAAATTTCATGTTTTTAATTCTATTTTCATCGGTATGATTTTATGATTCTCTAAATTTATGTTTAATTTCTTGAATTTCAATAGTAATATGTTGATCCAATTTTTACATCTTTTAAAGTTTGACAGTTAGCTTGTGATGTGATCTAAAATCACGCTAAAGAAAATACTTTTATTATTAAGAAGGCTGTCCATGGTTGAGCCGTAGAGTAAGCATGTGTCAAATGTACGATCCAATGGATGATATATATGGCTTCTCAAAGCTTGATAATGATTGGTCAAATATTTTTCTGACCATGAGAACGCAATGTCCGCAAAAATTGATGCACAAAATTTTTTTTGACACAAAAATCTTCACTGTATTCTGACATTTATTTGAGTCGACACTGGTCAGCACTACTGTATACTAGCTACTATACACTTACTCCATGGAATCACTAAAATCGTGTCAATGAATATTATCCAACACCTCATTATTGTCAATTAGTTATAGCCTATGGTTATAGCTGTCACCACCATAGATTATGTATTTATAATTGCGTGCTAGTGCATCTTTCGTCCAATTAATACATTATGAGACACCGAAGTATTGATTTTCAACTGGTTTTTTTCTTGCAACATTTGATTGCATTTTATGCACAAGGGAACCGTAAATTGTTTAACTGCGTCAAAATTATTTGTAGCTAAGGGGACATTAAAAAGCGCTTTGAAAGTCAGCTGTAAGGAATTCTTCCAACGGTCGTGAGTATCTAAAAATAAATTAATCCTGATTAAGATATTTCATGAACAATATTTCAGTAGAGATGTGTTTCAATATCTGTTTTAGCTTCTACACCTACTTTATTTACATGGTTCAATATAAACTCATTGGTGTTTTATGTTATTGAAGAGAAAATCACTTTGTTTTTAATTATTTCGATCTAGATTTTGTGAAGCGTATATTTCCACTCTTGAATCCTGGTAAGGCATCTCTGCCCGGGGACTTTGTCAATATCCCCTCAATCTCAACCAAACCTGGTCCACATCTTCTCAAGATCACTACCAATAGCGCTTCAAAACACAACAGCTAACGGACAATCTGGCCGGAGAACCAGGCCTCCGAGTCAAGGCACGGTCAGCTGGATTCATCACGTTGAAAACATATGATGATTGCTTCAGGTGCATCTCAGGCCAGAGTTGTTCGTTGGCTGTTGTGTTTTGAAGCGCTCTTGAGAATGATCCTGAGGTGTGGGCCAAGTTTGGTTGAGGTTGAGGCAGTTTTCACAAAGTTATGGCCCTCGGTGTATGTAGATCCGCAGATGAAACGACCGTGAATGATGAATCCAGTCGACCAAGTGCTTGACTCGCAGGCCTGCTTCTCCGGCCGGAGTTGTCCGTTGGCTGCTGTGTTTTGAAGCGCTCTTGAGAGTGATCTTGAGAAGGTGTAGGCCGATTTTTGTGGCGAGATGCTCTATGTTTTGAAAGTTATGGCTATCGATAGATTTACTCATTGCACTTATTTTCTCAATAGAGTCAGCTGTGAATGTTGATGTCGGTGTGCTGTAGTGGTTTATTTATCACGCTATTTGCTCATCGGAAGCTATTTGCTTAGTATAAATCTTCAAATATGTACACCACATGCTTTTAGTGAACTTAGATAAGGAAATAGAAATCAAGAGATGAATAAAGACGACCTTCAGTAGAAGATGAAAGATAAATATGGCAATTGGTGGAATGAATGTGAGATGAGAAGTTTGGGGATTATTAATTGGGTCAACTGTCAGCATTGTCTAGAAGAATCTGACTAGAAGAAATTCTTGAGGCGATTGCAGAATTCTGAAAGAATTTTCAACAATTCTCAAGCGGCGATATGATTGAAGTTCTAAAGCAAATTTGTGAGCTCCCGGCTGTCCTGTCGAACAATTCTGACAGTTCGTGATCGAAGCTACGAGGCACAACATTTTTGAAAAAAAAATCTAGGCATATCCTATATTCATGATGTGCTCATGTACTGGTTCGCTTTTGTGTGCGAACTATAATAGTTTAAGCTTCGTCAAGACAAATTGAAATTGTGTTGCCTCATGAAGACTACTACTTCAATTTTTCTTTTACATTGTTGAGTTGTACACTTAACACAGCCTATTCTGTAAAACTGACGCTTAGGCTGTTTCAACGCCGCGCTCTTACTGGAGCATGAGCTCGCGCAATGTGCAATGAACCTCGTTGGGTTCTCTGGGTAACCTTCAGATTGCGAGAGCAATCTCATGGGAATTTGAGGCATTCTGTCAAATTTTGATGCCATTTACATTTCGTCTTGAATATATTCAGGGACACGGGCATGTGTTTATGTAACGCAGGTGTTGCACCGGCCTCAATGAGGGCACGTTAAGATGCCCCAATCCTCCTAAAACCCAAGCTCAATATTTCATTCGCATTATAAATCCATTGATGGGTTTGCATAGTTTTGCATCTACGTTTTACGTGTGTGAAGTTAGCGCAACCATTTTTATTTCGAGTATGTCACTCCCAAAAATCGCCTCAACGACACAATTCTGGATCGCTCATAATGCGCCATGACTCAGTTTCACTGCGCAACCAATTTGAAATTCAATGCAAAAACATGTTGCAAAAGTTCGTATTGTCACAACATTTTGGATGCCTCTTGGTAGAGAGAAGTTATAGGGCGATGAGTGATATTGAAGGCGATTTCTGTACACCATTGACAAGCTGTACTTCATTATGTCTATGTGTGGCCATAATGCTAACCTGTGACGACACACTTCATACACTGCTATTCATCGCACGAACGGAAAGTTTGGTCGGACACGTCAATGAGAATGAACCTCGAATCAGCCTAGAGCCTATAGTAGGCAGTCATCACTGATTTGAAATTCGTTAAACTGCTGCTTTATTAAGGAGAATTTCCGTAATTTATGAAGAGGGCACACATGCAACGCCTGCAACACGTGCGACACCCTTACCGGCGTCCCTGAATACATTAAATTTTATCTAAATATACAATGGGTTCAAAAAGTATTTAATAGCTCGAAAAACGCCATAGTTTTGTGAGGTCTTTATTCCAACCTATTAGCACGAGTTATGAAAACATTGCTTAGACACGTATTATAGCAATAGAAATAGCCTAAAGTCCTCAGATACCGCTGACCAAATTTAGATTGTAGCAGGCCTCACAGACCTGCTTCATATTTTTTAGTAATTTCTCACTTTTTCGGTTAAGATCTCCTATTTTCTGGATTTCCCATATTTTTCCTGTTTTTCAGAATTTATTAAAATGATCGCACTTCACTGATGCCGAGTGATAGAGATGTATTTGAGTCATAACAGCGGCACTTTCCCGATCCCACTTCTTTCGGTGAATGAATTTCACCAATTTATTCTATCTGTGTAGAGTGAGACATGGTTAGAAGGCCTCATGGATTTTCTGGAATTTCCTGGATATATACTTGTGGGGAGAATCACAAAACATCAAATTTTTCTTGAAATCTCGAGTTTCGTCTCACACTACTGCTCTCGAAATTTTCGATATTTTGATGTCGCTAGGTCTCTAATTATCAGTGATTCTAGACCGTATTAAGATGACCTCTGCTCCTTTACCATCATCATCATCATCAGCCATTTGTTCTCCACTTCTGAAGAGATGCCTCGGAGTAAGAATGTTTGGTGAGATGCTGTCTTCTTGGCGCACTCCCTTTTTAATGATGATGTCATGTTTGAGCTCTTATCTTTGTGTCTATGTAAATGTTTTGCAGTAGTGTTATATATGCTTTATTGATACCGTGTGCTTTTAAGGTACTAAAAGACAGACGAGAACTCGACTGAATCAAAGCCTTTTGGAAGTCAATAAAGGCCATGCAAGTGGGAATGTTGTATTCCTTACATTTTTCTCTTAGTTGATTGACTGTGTGCAAATGGTCTATCGTTGAAAAGGAATGCAACTTGTTCTCGTGGCTGTTGCTCATCTAATTCCTTCGTCATTCTGTTTAATAAAGCTTAAGTAAAAATTTTGTGAGCAGTCGAGAGTAGGCATATCGGGCGGTAATTGTTTAGGTCGTTTTTGTCTCCTTTCTTATGCAGAATTATGACTTTGGATATCTTCCAGCTTTCTGAGATACTTCTTTTCTTCAGGCAGTTGTTGAACAATCTCGCTAAGGCTATACAGGCGTTCGTACCTCCTGCTTTGATGGCTTCAATATAGACTCCGTCTTCTCCCGCAGCTCTATTTTGTTTCATGTTTTTGACTGCTTACTCGACCTCCTCGTATGTGATATTTGGTGGCAATTACCATCACAATGGCGGTGAAAATACATGTAGCAAATGACGACCGCTGCATTTCTAAAAAATGTATTTAGTTTGAAGAAGATTATGGAGCGAAACATAAACAACTTACATATTCAAGAGATTGACTTATTCAATTTTCTTATCTTCGTAAGTGGATATCTTGATACATAGACTACTCAATTAAATTTTAGCAATTATTCATGCTTCTGCATGTACCTAATGAATGATTTGATATTGACGGCATATGAGGGATGCCGTAACGAATTTAGGGCTAAGGGACAAGAATGGCCATGTATTGGTCAACAGCTTTGCATTTCAGAGATGCATGTATCATTCCATGCAAGTGCATTAAAAGAAGGCTATATCTTTATCTATCCTTCATCGTCATTGAATAAAATGGATTGTAGATAGTCTTAAATCTAGACTATCAAATTACCCCAAACCGAAAGTTTACAATGCATCTGTCAACACGAAAATAAAACACGACACCAACTAATATCGTGTTTTTTCACGAACGCAGGCCTCGAGCCTGCATGCATTTGTTGAAACTCTTCAGGGTTTTCCTCCTTTCTTCCTTACAATGGTCAGGTATCCTTTGAGCGAGTTGTTTCTGTTATGGAACAAGTCTCAGATGAGGGCTTTTCCAGTAAACCACTTACTGCTCAAAGTTAGATGTCTACTATGTCGTTGACAAACTACTTTTGTCGTTGGAAGACTTGAAAATGTTACTACTATCTCAAAATTTGAAAGACTGAATGCAAGGAGTGAATGCTATGCCTAGAAGAAAACGAATATTTTATCGTCGCATAACGTACGAGTACTTGACTTTTGCATTAGTAAGTGATTAGATATCTCAGCATGTAGTTTGTTTCTAAAAGTTTTGCTTACGAATGTGCCTTTTTGTTCGACAATTGCCACTTTATGTTCACATTACTTATGGTTTTTTTATAACAAGACTTTTGATTATTAAAGTAGATCTTTGATCTAAATTTTCTGTCCAAAGTAGAATTCATTTCAACTATGTAAATTTCGTCAATGATTGGTAATTTTCCTTAAAAGTTCGGAAGCTATACTTGTTTATCCAGCAATGAAGGGTTAATATGAGAAGTAATTTACCGGAAATTTGCATCGATTAGCATTGATTATCTTCAGAATTCGTCCAAAACTCCTGGAATTCTTACCATTATCTCTTGAAAACTGGAAAATCGACCTTGTTCACCATATGAACCCTGGTGAAAGACTTGCTTTGATTATTAGATGGTCGACATCTTATCTTTGCTTCTACGTTTTGTGTATGAATCTCTTCAGTTTACTTTATCTGGGCAGAGTGCGAGTCTTGCCTTGATTCATGCAAGGACTTGATAGAACACTTGAAGTCTTACATTTACTTTCACCCACGTATTTTATGAGAATTGCTCCAATTCATTATTTCTAGATTCTGCGCAGACTTGTCTCGACCGTTGAAAACTCGACATTTTTTTATCCTCCTATTTTTAGACATTTCTTCAATTCATTCTATCCGGATTCTGGACAGCATGAGAGACGTGTCTCGATGGTTAAATGCTCGAGATTTCCTTTTTCCGCGCTTCTAGGTTAGCTTTCATCTAAGAATACAAGAATGGCTCTCCGGTCTGTTCTGCATACACGTCATAACTGATTCGAACTGAAGTATGATTTCCTGAAAATTAATTTATGAAAATGTGTGTTAAACTCTCCTTCTACAAATGAACACGGATGACTCAAGAAATCAAATTACCGTCAATGAAGTAGAATAATATCCGAATTTTCCTCAGCTTCACGACCTAAGGTTTCTTCAATGACTTTTATAGCTCAAGTCAAAATTAACCAATTGGAGTCTATGCGAACCCTACTATAGATACTTCTTGAATATTGTTTCTACTTTCCAGTGAAGAACTCGAAATTGGACTGCAATTAATCGAATTCCAGAAATCTCAAAGAAACTCATTACACGACTTCTTTAAAAATTGCTGAAATCTCAGTAATTCTTAATTCTTATTTCAATTCATTAAGAAAAACAACATTATTTCAAGAAAATAGCACAAAAGAAACATTTTTTGAAAAGCAGCTTAATTGTCACCTATTTGGCCGATTTTATAATACTAAGTTTGTCCTTCTATTTTTGCGTGCCTACTTGCTGTGAGTCCTGTAATAGACATACGAAACATAGTAAAAGACTCCTCATCACACTACGTAAGTGAAATACCATAAAAACAGAAATATAAACGGACATCTGCAATGTGGTTGCGGAACATCACGACCACCAAGTGAAACTAGCTTCCATCAGTATCGGTTGTCGTAGTGCCATTAGGCGGGGTTTCACTATTAGCCTTTCAATATAGTAGATTTCTTCTTAGCCGTACCCACTTGTAGAATACCGTTATACCCAGAAATAAGCTGCAAAATACGACCTGTAGACTAAGTGTCTGAACATGATCGTCAGCGAGTTTAATCAAATTTCATTTAATTTGAACCTTGCTTTGTTCATTTCATCCTTTGCTGCAGCGTGGTCGGGTATCATTTTAAACATCGTTCCAGATGTGCTGTATTACTGCTTGTACCTGCTTCTATCTCGAAAGTCGACTCATGCTGACATCGTTGTAGTCTAATTCAGAGCAGGTAACACGAGGGCTACCAGTCATGAACTACCCAGGAATCAGCGATTTCATCAGTGATTCCAGCTGGATAGGAAATGAATTGATACATGCCACTACTCGAGTTAGAATCGTTGTTATTTTCTGAAAGCAACAGCACCCATGACTTGACGAAGATACTTAGCACTTTTGATGTTATACTGTTATCTTTATGCTAGCTCGAAGAGGAATCATGAGCAGAAAACTCGCCCAACTCCGCACCAACAAATCACTTACAAAAGAATACCTACACTTGCCATGCACTTACAACCTGTCTGTCCACACTTCTCCTCTGTTCTCCGCTGCCAATCACATCCACAAAACACAAACAATAATAGCACCAAGTCTGTGATTAGCCCATGAATCTCACGAGTCCCACAAATTGAAAGATGGCCCAGAAATCCCACAAAGAACCCACGAATTTCATGAATCCCACAAATTTATGGATAACCAACAAAACCTGACTCCGAATACAAAACCCTGATGTAAGTGCGAAATGTTCATGCATGTTAGTTATCTACGATGACCAGATGGTGTGATTTTTGTGCGAAAACTTCTATCTTGTCTCGTGTTTTGAGGATTTTGTCGAAATTTTCTACAGACTAGATGGAACTGTTTTTTGAAATGTTCGATTTTGAAGTTTCAAAAGGTCTCTACTAACTGTCCAGAACCAAATTGTCAGACTCAATTTCGCACGGATTAGAACTTTTTTTCAGTTTGAATTGTGCAAGGATATACACGTATATAGCATGCTGGCACGCATTGTGTTAAGATGGGAAAGCATCTGTTCTAGTAGTTAAGCAGTTGGAGCTTTATGTCAGATTTTATGATGTTTTGAGGCATCAAGGTGCTGTTCGCCATCTGACATCACTTTTCTTGGGACATGATGCTGCTCAAATAGTTGGTGAGGATTGGTCAAGTCTCAGAGGGAGCGACTATCACCTATATAGTCTTTTGCTTTTTGTAACTCTTGTTTTTGGACCAATTGCTTAAAAGTTCATTTGTGAAAAGTCAATGCAGTAGTGAAGAAACGACTATTTCGCCTGGGCTACCTCCGTTAGGATTCTGCAATCTCCATGCTTTGCATAACACATTGCGAAAAGGGTTATCAGGTGTCGATCATTGTTGTGTTGAAGAATCTGTTCATGACGTGTTCCATTGGTTCAAATTCTCCGCTCCCATGAGAGAAGATTATCAGCGTGTTCAGGAAATATTGGATCTGGAATCAAATACATCACTGATTAGTGAGTGAATCTCAATGGACCACGTTAAGCACTGTCTTAAATGTGCATATTGAGCAATTTCCAGCTCAAGCAGTGTTTTGAAAGTTGAACGGATTCAGACTCAGTCAAATGAGTCTGATACGCATTATCCGATGCCTTTAGTCCAACTTGAATTTCGTTCGCGTGCGCTTTCTGAAATCGATTGGTCAAATGTTGAATGAATTTTTGATTCAGTTACAGACCAAAAACCACCTATTCATGCTGTGCATTCATCATTGAAAGAATTACTCCTTATATTACAGAGAAATGTCAAACAAGGTGCTCTAGCAAACCTGACCGACTTTGCTGAGTTGGATTTGTATTGTTAATATAATTACCAACAACACATATTGTTGTTGCTTTTAGACGCATTAATTAATGAAAGGTATTTGTTAGTAATAATGCTGTTTCTGAACGAAAGACGGTTATAGATCACATGTTTTATGTAAACTTTTATATCACGCTGTTTAATCAAAAGATCGATACCTAATATCATGCCTGCAGGTAACAGTAAGAAATATTTGGCTTCCGTATGTTGTAGGCTGTTATGCCAGCTATACGTGTTATAAAACAATTTGTAGCAAGTAGTAACAATTTGTTGGAAATTTATTTATTTTTTGATAATCTTTCGCATTTACATGTGGTACTATCGTGTGAGTATATAATAATAATAATAATGCGTTTATTTTCCAAAAATACCTCAATATTGAGAATCGTGAGGCAATTGACAAAGTTCAAAACATTTCAAATAAATCACATAAAAGAAAAAGTAACAAGAAAGAAGTAACATGACATCGGATAGTGTAGCGGTGACTACTGGGAATCACTATCTGAAGCCGGCATTTGCAAGTCGAATCATCGTCAGGATGAAACTGTTCTGTCTCAGGACCGATTTGCAATGTGGCACACAATGCTTATTGGTATGGAGCAACCTTCGGGGCTCAAGAAAATGAAGAACATGCTCCTTATCTTGACACAATGAGTCGAAAAGATTCAAGCCAATTATCAAACGCCTGTAATGAAGAGGGATAAAGTTATTACAAGAGCATCTTGAAGATCCATATATAATGTGGTGCGCACGATCTTGTATCTTTTCCATTAATTTGCTGTTTGTAGCGCTTAGTCCGACGAACATGGGGGCCGAATACTCCAAAATACTGCGAATGCAGTTATTATAGATGATGACCAAATCCTTCACTGACAGAAAAGGTTTCAGTTGCCTAAGAGCAAAAAGTCGACTGGAAGCCTTTTTGGAAACATTTCTGACATGTTCTTGCATATTTAAGTTACGATCGAATGTGACGCCCAAAAACTTTAAATTTTCACTCAAAGGTATACCAGGAACAATAAATTGATGAAGATCATCACGCTTGCGAGGTGAAATGAATATCTGTTGGCATTTTTCAATTTTGATAGTCATCTTATTTCGATCAGCCCATTCTTTCACTTTTGAATAAAGCAGATGCATAGAGTTCAAATCAGGAATTACAGAATGATTGATAACTTTCCTATTCAAATTATTTAGTTGCTAATTTGTGGTTTAAAACCCAAATCTGTCATGGAAAATGATTGATTATTTTTAGGCAGAAATTTTTTTGTCAGGGTAAATTAACAATAGAATGAAATGCAATAAACGATAGATCAAAATTGTAATGCAAAGGATGTGCTGCTAGCAGCATTCGGACCTACGACCCAGGTTAACCAGACCTCTGATCTACCAACTGAGCTACAAACCGCCTACATGCGACTCAATTAGCAGGATCAAGCCCTCACCACCACACATCAGTTGTCAGAGCAATTATGATCAATGAATAAATGAATGGTCTCAATTGTGAACGCCGACAAGTTCTTTATCACGTATTTTCAACATAATGTGATTTCAATTATAATGGAAGGGCATTCCGTCGACGGCTTTGCATGATGAGCATTTGATTCTATCAATGTTTCGTCTATAATTGATTATTCAGCTTCTTATGTGATTTGTGATTATTAATAAAATTGCCAGTTTATTCGTTCACAAGAGTCCAGGATTGCTAGGTTTAATTATTTAACTTTTGCTAAGTGAGGCAGTGTTCCATTTGCCTTAATGGACGATCCGCCACTGGTACTGGAGATTGGGATAAATTGTTATCCGCACCATCTGGTGGATCACTATAATTTCTGGAGATGCATGTTGTACGAATATCTCAAGAAGGTTTAGGAAATATGATTGTTTTGGAAATACTTGCATCGTCAAAATGATCGTCAAAGTTTCTTGCAAGATGAAGTTTCATGGTGATGAGACAGATTGATGCATCTTCCTAGCTTACCCGATTTCCATGTTGCTGTTTTAGATGCAAAGTATAAGTGATGAATGTCCGAAAGCATTAAACAGAAGCAGCATACAGAGACAATATTACATTGCAGTCACCAATAGTCTCATCTGTTTAAGCAGAAAATCTACGGCATTAGAATGTGAGCCTGCATGATGAATTCCTGAGGACTCATCAAATTTCCACTAGAAATAAAACATAGTTCAGAATTTCAACACAGCGTCCAGAGATATCAATACATAATGAATATTTTTCTTGGTAGGTCCCTGTGTGGTCAAAGTATGACATGTTCTTCAAAATAAGGCAATAAGGAGGAGTTGAATTTATTGCAATAATATTGAGTGATGTGCCACAGCAATGAGTGGTGCTGCCAAACATATCAAATGCATGGACTGCTGAAATTTTGAAAGCTTTAACGATTTTATGGTAGTTTCTGATATTTCTGTGGTGTAAATCAGGTTTCTCTTTAGGTGTATCATGCACCGAATGCGCCAAATTATACATGTAGGTGTATGCAGAAAAATTATATGCATGGAGACATTTAAGTTATTCTCGTCCTTTTTGTATGTGAATTCAATCTTTTTTACATACCTTAGATCCCTTTAGACCTTTACTAAGTGAAACTTTTATATCTTTGCGCTTATTTTCGTCTTATCGATTGTCGCATAATTAGTATTTCTTCCTGGAAGATCGTTTATGCTGCCATGATCGATGGAAATATTTTCTTATGAGATGCTTCTGCCAGAAATTTTCATTCGATGCAATTGATATATGCATAAGATTAGACCAAAATCGTCGGTGCAAAATTCTTGCGTCTACATTTGCTTTCTTCAGAGCGGTTCAAAAGCAGCATGCCACATCGGAATTCAGAACCAGGCTCACTTTGTGTTCAAATAGATCTAAAAACCTTGCATATTAATTTTAATTAATAGGAGCTGACAGCTGACACTTCATAGCTAATTTGCTGTTTGTGCTTGAAAACGACGTACGACTTCATGTAATACACAGGGTATTCGCAAAGAAAATAAACTGTAATTAAAATTTTCTTCATCAAAGTAGCATAAAGTGCAGAAATTTGATTGATTTGCGTTATTGAGTTACGGGACTTTGACATTAACACCCAACGCATAGGAAGCATATTTATGTTGCCATGGAAATATTGCAAATACAGAGATCTCAAAATTTTTATTGAAAAGCTGTAGGTATGAGAGGACAAGAAGTACAACACAGTTTCAAATATCTCAATCGAGACGATTGTTTGCTTATGAACTCAATATGAAAAATCAGGCCTCTTTGGAATTCGTTTAATTGCAATGTTATGTTCATATGAAAAGCATTTCATCGCTTGATGTCTTAGTGGTGAATGAAGTTCAGTTCTTAGTTTTAAGAACAATCGTCAAAGTGCTTCTCCAAGAAAATTATGATAATCAATGCTTTTTTAGTCATAACTGGAACTACAGACATCACACATTTTCACTTTCGTCTTTGTGCAAAATGTGAGGTGTACAGATGCATTGCTGCAATGTCTTCGGTATAGAAATGACATTTTAGACATCGATTCGATAACCACAATGGTTGCTCGTCGCAAGAAAAAAAGAAAGAACAGTGTCGAGCACTGAGCCGCAAGTGAATTCAAGACTGAACTAAGATAGTGTAGGCCTAGAATGCATTTTTCTAGCAATCATCGAGTATCTCTTTACATGAGGAATTGCTTAAATTAGATATTTATTTAATTAAAAAAATATTCTCTGAAATGTTCATATTAATACTTCGCTTCATTTAAGAAAAGCATCCTTTTGATCGCACATTAGTCGCATCTATGTACCTATATACAGTACATGTTTCTTTTAGAACATACATTTATAAACATACATCCATACATTGTTTAACATACATCCATACGATATTTCTCATCTGTTCGTATAATGCGCGTTTTTGGAAACGTTCATTTTTTCAAATATGTAAATAATCAATGTACCAATTATTAATGAGTAAATAAATTAATGTAGTGTATGAGTGGTGTTGGAAAATCTTAAGTGCTCTGATTATTGTAGTCTGTAGCAGAATAGTGCTCTTTGTGCAACCAAAGCTTATCCATCATCATTGTAAATTATTTTGATCCATGATAATCATTGTGAATGATTTTTATTGTAGAATTCATTGCCCTTATTTTACAGATTGCTCTTGTATAATTTTTCTCAGTATTAGCACTAATTAGTCAATACTTAATGTGAAATATTATTTTTCAAAACCAGAATTCAGATAGATGATGATTTGGCGTGAGAGCATTTCTTTCGCAAAAGTTTTTACGAAAGAAGGTCTCTTAGGCCAAATTATTATCGAATAATAATAAAAAAATCAACTCCGAAATGTCGACACCTTTAAGTTACAATTAAAATATTCCATATAATGTCCTGTATAACTGTGAATTGCAATAAATTTTTTATATATTAACGAAAAAACTTAATTTTTACAACAAGTAGAGGCTCTTGGCAGTGCTCAAAATAAAAATTAAATAGTTTCACCGACCCTTTTATTCTAGAATATTATGATTTTCATATCAGATTAAGATTAGATACTTACTTAGTATCAAAACCATGAAGAACTGCTGATCTAAAACCTTCCAACACTTCGTTATAGTGCTTTTCATTGATGACTGAAAAACATTGTCACTGAAAGTAAATATGCAGTTACATCCACACCACAAATGATATCAAGGCTCTTGTTTTAAGCTGAAAGTTTGATGAAGTTTTCAGAATTCACTTCTTGCGTTTTGGGAAAAGCAAAGGTGTGGTTAGGAGTATGTGTGCACAAAAACAGGAACGTGATCTAGCGGTTGAGCGCGTATGAAAAAGGATTGATATTCCTCTGTCTGTACTGAGATAATCGAAGTCGTCGGGAAGAAGAAAATAAATTTGTCTCAATATGGAGGTCATCGTGTTGAAGTTCAATGCAGACGCTACTAAATGATCGGATTTTCTTGACCGTCCTATTTGATGAATGACTTGTTATACTCATTGACATAATTAATGAAACAAACCATCATTGGCTTGAATTGAAATTTGTTTCATTTTTTTCTCAGGTATGATGCAATATCTCGCTTTCTATGTATTACCATTCAACACATTAGAGAATGGAGAAAGATCTATGGTGGCCAAATTTCAAATTTTGATATCGATACAACTGTCACAATTGCTTTTACAAATTGAACATAAGCTTTAACGTGAGCTGAAATCCAGCTTTTGTAAAATAAAATGGTACACGATCAGTTTATCAGAAGTATGGCTATTGGAATGATTCGTCGTGGTAGAAGTTGTGCGAGTGTTGCCGAAGAGCTGCAAATATCGAGAGTCGTTGTTTGGAGGTGGTGGTGTCGATGGAAAGCAGAAGGAGATGTTAAAAAGAAGAAGGGATCTGGTCGACCAAGAAAGTGTGCAGGAAGGACAGACGCACGTCTAGTTTTAGCTGCAAAGAGGAATAGATTTGTGTCAGTCCCAAAGCTAGTCGTACACTAGAAGAGTGCCTCAAATATAGACTGTAGCGTTCGAACGGCTTACCGAAGATTGCGAGCAGCTGGAATTCAATCGCGACGACCAGCTGTCCTAATTCCATTGAGTTTTGAGCACCGCAGAAGACGAGTTGCCTGGTGTGATGCCCATCGCTCATGGAATGACAATCACTGGCAGAAAGTCTTGTGGACCGATGAATCGAGATTCACTCTGGATTTCAATGACGGTCGAGTCAGAGTGCATCGTCTTCCAGGTGAGCGTTTTGCCCCATGCTGTATTAAAGAACACGACAGATATGGTGGTGGAAGTGTTATGCTGTGGGGTGGCATTTGGCATGGCGGACGAACAACAGCAGTCATCATCAAAGGCACGTTGACTGGAGAGAGGTATCTCAATGAAATTGTGCTTCCTGTTGTTGCCCCAGTGGTGGGGGTGGAGGATCTCGTCTTCCAAGACGACAACACAAGACCACATCGCTCCTCGGCTGTCATTGCCACTGTTAGGAGATTGAGCATTCAAACCCTTGACTGGTCTGCACGCTCACCTGACTTGTCACCCATTGAACAAGTCTGGGACGAGCTTTGGCGGCGAGTGAGAGACCGCTATTCACTTCCACCAGTGTCCCTGAAGATTTTCTCTGAAAGACTGACAGAGCAGTGGCTTCTCCTTGAAACATCCTTCATTCAGAAACTTTGTGAATCCATGCCATCTCGGATTACTGAATGTATTGGAGCTAGAGGGGGCACACGCGCTATTAAATTTGAATCTGCTACATGCGTTGTTTTTCTGTGCTAGCGACTTGGTGGAGATTGTGACTAAATTATCAAGGTATCATGCATACATGTATACCGGTATATACCAGTCAAAAATGAAAGAAGTTAAAGAAGTAAATGTTTCAAAAATTTTGTCAATGAGTATATATTGGCTCACTGCTGAACGGCAACTTGCTGCATTCCTCAAACCAGTATATTTATTGCCATATGCATTTATTCATCTGCGCATGATTTTGAAATTGTTACATAATTTTTCATTAACTGCCGCTAATCCTTGACATGTCATGTCAAGATTGAAAGCAACTGGATACATTTATCATAATTTTGTGACCATGTATGCAAATTCCGGAATGTTTCATGAAGTATACCATTGTGCATAAAAAATGTTGCGAGATCTAAATGTGAGATGCTATGGATTGAATATTGATGAAACAACTGCTTGAAGCAAAGCCGAAATGTGCATAACAATTCCTGCTTGCTAAAGATGAAGTGGCGAGTCGTGCGTGCTGAAAGATCAGTCAAAATACCTACCAACATGGTCGTCGTACTCATTTCTGCACCTCTCAGTGCGTGAATGACAAATTTCCGATGTCTGTTGATCACAGAAGATCAAGATGTGGTGACGACTTGGGTCATCGTTGCGTCACGGTCAGTGAGATGCTTTCACGCACGAATTTGATGAACTGCCATCAGCTACGTAATACAACGCACGTCTTTCGAAGCCCGCGTGAGCCAAATTTCCGGATTTTAATAATTCATATTGTTGAAGCATAATTCATTTTATAAAATTTCGCATGACCTCTTTGCAGATCTCAGCTTCAGGAAATGATGCTAATCAATGTTACTAAGGAAAGTACTTCATTAAAAACATCCGCAAACTCCACTTTCTCAAAAAATGTTAACTCTCCTCTCACTAGACAACTTCCGTGAACAGCATCGTAATTGACTTGCGATCATCACTTATCAAACCTGTGTGAATTTTCATCAAGATGTGTTGAAGACTTGTATAAATCATCGGAACGTCACTCGTTGACATAATATTGATGAATTAAATATCAGAAGGGAAAAGCTTGAGTAGGATCTCTTAAGGTGAACATAAAACCCTTTGTCACTTGCAATTATCTTATCCGAGTTCACATTATTCCGCCTATAATAAGTTGCTCAGTTCGCACTATTAAATTCATGATTTGTAGACTACTCCACAGTCCCTAAGTGTGGCTTTTAATTTTCAAAATGAGTTATAAAAACGCTTCACTAGTCATCCGAAATGGCATGGCAGTTTATTATTCTGGGCATATCGAATCTCATTTATGTTCATACATTTGTTCAGAAAGGGTTAAGCGATCCAAAAGAAGTGGTTTAATTATCTTCTGTGTCAAAAAATGAACTGGTGTGGTTTCATCATGTGATGCAAAATATCCCCACGAAGTGTATACTGCTGCTAATGTTCAACATAAGTCATTGATGTTTTAGATCTGCTTTTCAAAGCGATGTCAAGCACTTTTTAACAATTGACCTCTGGCAAATATTCTGAATAGTTCCAGATCGAAATAACCTGTGAATTCCTCATTTTTCGACACGTTTGCTATAATTTTGTCAAATATGAAATCAACTGGACCATTGCTTTATCCACAAATGATTTATTTATGAATTTAAATGTCGAATAATTGTGAAAAGTTAGCAGTGTCTCTTCGGCATGACACAAAGCTTCATTTTATTTCCCCTTTTATTCACATCTAAAGAGCGAGACATGGCCTCAGGGCTTTCAAAGTGCTATTCTTGACCGTGTTGATGATGTCATCTGATTAGTCTATGCGCCATTTATTTAAAATCGTAGTTTATTTCGCAATTTGTGCCAATCCATATTCAGAATGTTTGACTTTTGACTCGTGTTTGAACTCAGCGATGTCCATCAATCAATATTTCACAGATACTTTTTCTGAACCTGTCTGACAATCTCTCGAATGATGCATGATTTAAAATTGGTCAATTATTTTTGGTGGAAATGATGACTGAGAGTCGCCCCCTCCAGTAATGTGATCGGTTAGAAGCCCATTCGATTGATTTGCTAGTACACCTAATCGTTGCACCTGACTGCAAATTTATGTAGCTGCAACCATAGCTGCTCTTAACTACCGACGAAGATTAGTGAAGGACTTGATGAAATACTATAATTGTAACCATTCAATGATTTAGGAAAGCGAATTCCACTTCCTCTGTCGTAGCTACTGTTTTCCACTCCATAAAACGCTATGCTGCTGACAAATTGACATTTAGATATGCTATGAATCTGTATGGTATTTGATAAAAAATGTAAAACCTGTTCGTTCAAGATTTATGATAGACGCATGGATTAGTAATGTCACTCATGCCTCTTTATGTCGAAAACTCATGGTCTGTATTTGTTGTAATGAAATGATCGTCTATCTTCTGATTATAATTTCGTGAAATTCGTTTAAAAAGAATCATGGAAATTAAAGACAAGCTTTGCTTGGGACTGATGAAGGTTGCTGCTGCGTAGAGAAAGCTTATCCGCTTGTACGTATTGTTTTTAACCTAATTTATACAATTTTTTAGTTTCAACGTTGATAAAATTTCTTGGGAGTATTTTTGTTTTCTTAACTGGCTGTATAGTCACTTATGATCAAAACCAAGTGTGATCGGATGTAGATCGAAAGTGTAATTGAAAGAATATCATTGAAGCAAATTGCATAAAATGACAGACCGGCTTCGGCATCCAGCGACTTCTAATGCCCGATGGTAACCTACGAAATAAATGAGACGTTCTTCGTTATATCTTGAAGTAGTTAATCAAGCTGCAACTACAAGCTTCAAGTTTGTCACCTCAAATTCATTCATTAATTCAGAATTGGTTTTGAATATGACATATTACAATTACAACAATAAGGTGGATACTCAAAACTCAGACATTTCAAATGCATGCTCCTTAAGAGGTTGGTGACAAATATATAACTGATTTGATTATGTGAAAGTGGCTCTGACTTTTTTAATTCAAGAGTTGACAGGCTTTTTGACAGTGGTTTTATTATAATTACTTCTGCCTTACAAACATTTTCAACCAATTTTAAGTAGTTGTCTTCATTATTAAAAAACCACGTGCTCTTTTTTAAACCTAAGGTGACTGTTGGATGCTATTCGAAAAAATTGAAAGATTAAAAAGAAAAAATCGCATATAAATCGTAAAACCCTGGCTAAATGTATCAAATTTGTACTTCGGTTCATATCAACTGAGATAATTTAACCTGTGAAAGGACAAAACTATTGCGTAATTCAAAATAACATTGCCTCTTAAATTTGTCGAATTACGTAATCTCAGGAGTTGATCCACTATTGTTCATTTTTACTACTTGAATATTTTAATGAGTGTTAATTGAGTTTTCAGATGCAAATGGAAAGTCTAAAAGAACTTAAGTGCCAAGTGTCAACTCATACTTATCTCTTAACCTCATTACTGCGTTCTTTTAAACAGTGTTCATTTTGTCTCCAACGTTACTATCAGCAGCATATCTTTCGCCGTTTGGTGGTTTAATTGATAGTTGGAGATATCATCTCAGCTATTGAAAGCGTATAGTCGATGTGTGCACTGTATGCAGGTTGAATAGCACTTTCGTTTGAATGGCACATCAGTACATCATTTACAAAAACAATTAATTGAATGAAAAGCATCTAACAGACATTTTGCAGAGCAAATATCAGATGAAGTGTGTATTGTCTCCAACGTATAGATACTTTATTATACTTCTCTAATTAATTTGATGTTTATATTTAAACGAGCGTTTCTGTTTGATTATCGATGACTGATTTCTTACATACTTGTGATTTTGTTTGCAGCGTGAGCTGATTCGTGACCTTTCTCTGGTCTACACACTTCAAGCCCCCAATGAGTACCGTAGATCGTGATCAACGACTCGAGAAAGTGATTCAGGTAAGCTACAATCTGAGAGTTGAATATTAGTGTGAGAATAAATTTCACGTTGGGAAATGTATGCAAGGAACTCAAGTGATGAAAACATGCTTGCACACATCAGTACCCTATTTTAATTATACTAATTCATCATGTGATGCCAAGTTTCCGGTACAAGACAAGTCAGAAGCAATTCAAATGGATCGATAGACTCCTTCAACTGAAAAGGATATCACTTCAATGTTTTAATCGATTCCAGCGTTTCCTTTCGATTGATCAACTATTAAAAGTACCGGCAACATCGATAGCTGCCTTGATGCATGAAAGAGAGCACTCGAAGTGTAGATAACATGTCATTCTTAAGTTTACTAAGTTGCATCTTTATTCAGGTGTCACCATGCTCAGTAATGAAAGGAATCAACGGATGCCCACTAAAATGGGCCTGGATCGTTCATTGTTAATTGTTGGTTATCACAAAATTTCAGAATAGCTGAAGGCTTCTATTGATAGAAAGTGAACGCTAAAATAATGATGATGGGCTGGACATTATTGTTAATTTTGTGGGAACCCAAAAGCTTTGATGTTCAGCTTATGAGTCTATTTAATATACTCACAAGTAATGCAAAAAGCCGAGGTTGAGATGTTTTCTACTCAAATTCTTTGATTACTGGCCGATGAATTTTTGAATTTTTTTATATTCACTTTTTCGACAATGATGCTGATTGGTGGTTAACGAAATGCATATTGGAAGTAACATCTGAACTTGGAATATTTTTATGAATATGTTTTCTATCAACAAATGCCATTGTATCATTCCCAATTATTCTCATTTTAACTGATGCGTCGTATATTTATAAACCTATTTAATTCTTAATCAGTTGATCTAAAGTCATCGAAGCATTCATCTACACTTTGTTCGGTTAGGCTGATTCAGAAGCAAACGAATTGCCTTACGAATATATTTCATACATGAAAAAATGATTTCTGTTGAATGAAGACTGGTGAGCCAAATTATCTGCATCTGCTTTGGTTCAAATTCATTGTCATCCTGTACAGGAATTGAACTTCTCTTCCCTGATTTCAGATCAATTTTTAATAATTATTATCATAATCTCTATTCAACCTCGAGACACAGAACGTTTTCGTTGTGGTCGAGCAATAGTGATACATAGAGGTAAGGTAAAATACAAAAAATTGAAAGAAATGCAAGTGTCACTATCTGAAGCAATCCAAATAATACTGGTAAAAAACTGAATTAAATAAGTAAGTTTCCGACCATTTATCATATTCACATCGGAATTTTTAATGCAATGCAATGGAGAGAATTTGAATTCCTGTACGTCATGAGCATGCGCCTCCTGACGATATCAACAAATGTTTTGAGTTGGTGCAGTGATGCTTCTCTCGTCGTTTGCTAAGTTTTAGCATTTAGGGCTTTCACTATCATGGATATTTATTTTGATTTACTGTAGCAATCGTGCAATTTCACTTTATACAAAGTAAGCAAGCCAATCAGATCCTCCGACAGATTTTCATGACTTCCTGCTGCCATGGCATAGGTTGTGCAGTCTTCATCAGCTGTTTCGCTAATAAATCGACCGGAGCGCCGTTGGGCACACTTCAAGGCTCCAACACACTGCCTTATTTTTTACCTCTGCAGCCATAAATGACGTAATTAAACACTGCCTATTATACAGGGTGTCTAGAAACTTGGGAAACTTGCGAGTTATATTTATATATGTACGAAGTTGTAACCGGGAAAAGCCGAGAATTCGATCATGCCTAGGAGTTCTTCTGTAATCGGAAATATTACATTGCAAGATTATTTTGTGGAGATAGCAAGGAGTTTAAAACGATTTCTGAGAAAGTAACAAGCTGATAACCAGATGACTCCAATTTATGTTCCTCTTCAGATAGTATGATTAGGAAAGAAAATTCAGCAAGAATCCATATCACAAATTTGACTGATGTTTTCGCACATCGGCTACATGAAGATACGACTAGAAGAGGTCGTGATGCTTTCAGAAAGAGTCCACATAATCAAAGCGCATGTTTTAATGGGAATTGCTTTTTACGAAGCTACAAATTATATATCCTCTAAGGTTGCGACTTCTTTGCTCAGCTTGTGCAGTGTGCACTGAACCCTGCAGAACAGCGGGTATGAAATAGTAGAAGGGGAGCCTCCATGGGCGTCAATTTGAATTGATTCAAGAACCATGTCGCCGATGTGTTGAAAGACCGAGTCACCTCCAGGTTGAAAGAAGAAACACTCCAGGAGAAATTGCTGCTCCATACATCCAAATCATGGAACAGCTTCTGGCGCAGATTATTCGATCCCGGAGCCAGATTGCAATTTTGTCGGAGTCCTCTATCTGAAGATGGTCAACCTGCGATGGCGAGAGGCTTCAGCGTTAACAAGGGATTCGCAGTCGAAAGCCACCTCCCAGACTCGCCAGTTGCCTAACTGCTTATTACTCTGATGCTTGTCATAATGCCCTCTCAGTAGGAATTTGAAGAACAATCTTCGTTTGATTAACGTTTCCTCTTCATCCTGTTAGTGATTAAAAAGTTATTTTGTGGAAGTTATTCACCGATTAAAAATTTGAGTAAATCGTTTAAAGAAGCATTGCGTTTTCAACTGGAAATTCATGAACGCTTCTCTTTGCAAATAAAGTTTTCGGAAACTGAGCCTCGATAGACCGGGAGAAACTAGAAAACAGGATCTGAAAATTCTGTAGACATGTCTGCTAAATGAGCTAGCGATGAAACCAGGTTGATCATAAGCATCGGATTTCAACTTTCAATTTCAATTTTTCGAATTTGCTCTTGAAGAATGCAGCCACTGGCGCCCGCCACACTAAAAGAGTGCCATCGAGCTGGTTATTGCTTACTTTGATAGTCTGATGGTACTTAGGAAAAGTAGAGAATGCAAATCGAATCCAGGGCAAATCGACATTACACTGATAAATGCAATTCACGACTGTGTGAATCTGCTTTATAAAGCAATGACGCCAAGGTGATAGCGTATCGATAATTTAATCATCCTTAATGTACACCGCAATAACGGATTTTTGCTGGTCCGAAGATGACATCCCAGAACACTGATGGTCAGCAGGTCGCCGTTATGAGGGGTAGGAGCACCCTGTTCTCTTGTGAACTTATATCAAGTCAGATCTGAGCTCCGATGAACCAGAACACTAGCAACACTTGTAACTTCTATGAATGATGAATGTAAAGCATGAAGAGTCGACCAGTTGTGAATAACTGTTCCATTTTGATGACTTAATTGCAATTAAAATTGAGATAAATATCAGTATCTTAGTCTACAAAGTTGTCTTGAATGATGCTGCGATTGTTATTCGCATCAATTGTTATCGGTTCCAGCGATGTGATAGCTGAACTGTCGAAATCATCTCCAACTGTGTATACCTTTATTATGTTACATTCGACAATGCACGACTAAAATAAAACACAAGAATGACCACTTGGCATGAAGAAGGATATAAGCAATTCATCTCTTTGATACATTCAACCGGAATGTATGAAAGATTGATAGAGATGACAAACTGATGTTAACCTAGCTCGTACGATAATTCTTCTACGATTGTGATGATAATACATAAAGATCAGGGGAAAATAGGTCTAAACACAAATCTCTCTTTGAAGTAATTTGATGAAATTATCAGATGGAAAAAACTTAGAGGTGTCTAAATCATGAAAATGCGTAGAAGTGACCTCAGGTGTCTGATTTTATGTCGGCACTACTGCAGTTTAGTGCACCCTCTTTTACCCCTACTGCAGTTTAGTGCACCCTAAAATGCATGTGAGAACAACATGATTTAATCAACAGAATGAATGCCGTTCGTTCTTCCCTATAGTTATAAATGAGTGTCTTTGTGTCTTCGTCTTCGCACATTACACCGAGCGCGCGCTTCGGTGTAATGTGCGTAGTCATCGTTTGCGGGAGAATGCGCCGTTGTTTTAGGGTGCACTAAACTGCAGTAGGCGCGTTTCCGTCTCTTTCATAGAGGGTGCACTAAACTGCAGTAGTGCCTTTGATGTTTGTTCGGATACTAAAACTAAAATGTTATAATTTTCATAATACGTTTGCCCACGTTTCTATGCTTAGAATAGAAAGTGTGATGATTCAGCTGATATACATACCATAGTTGGGACTCTATCAGATCAACCGGATTGAATCAAAAGGAGAATCGAATAATGATGATCAATGTCCGATCCGTTTCCATCGAATTAGGTCATGATCTGTTTGATCTGATCATTAGCTAAGTTAATGGCTATTTTTGTTGGCTATACTATGTTCATGATGCTCCGCGTGAACTATTGACCAACAGTAGTGTTAACTGTATGGGTTGGTTTTCCTATATACTCGTAAACTGTGTAGAAAAATTGCTTTTACTAGCATACTGTATTCACTATTTCTTCGTAATGAAAATGTTCTGTCTAATAAGACCGACTTCTGACAAAACAATGTTTTAACAATCGGAAAAACAGCAGACTTCCTGAAGCTTAGCAGTTATAGTGCGAAACTGTAGTTTTTCAAATTATTTACCTCCAGGGAAAATAATTAGACTGACATAGACATGATTCTTCGTGAAATGGATCTGATGTCTGGTCATCAAGTTTCCTACAATTTAGTAGTCCAAAGGCATTCTGTCACAATTTCCAAGTACTTGATCTGATGATTATTTTTACATTCGATATTAATCTCATTTTCAGACGGAATCGGAGCATATTTCACTGACACCTTCTTGAACTAAATTATGTAGTTTATGCGTAATTACACATTCAATCAATTTGACCAGCTTGACTGCCGTTTAATGGAACTCAATTTCAGCCGCGAAATGGTTGACATCAAAGTATTCACAGAATTGATTCGTTAAGTAGTCAGCTGATGTATACAGTCGAGTAAAGAATTTGTTATTAACGAAGTTGGTGTTTGAACTGTTGGCCCTTACCGGAAGTGATCCGATGGGTGGTTTGAATAGAAGGACAGCATCCTAAATACGGTTGCCATGTGAGACCTCCTGAGACATTAGAATTCAAGTTGAGGGAAGTGCATGAACAGTTGACTCAACTGTGTGTCATGACAACTCTGTTTGTTTATTTCCGACAGTTATGGTTTCATATGTCGTAAACCGTGTCATAGGTTGGTATTGAGTCGACCGATGTCCAGTAAAGAAAAACGTATCGTAGAGCTCCATGCGACAAACTTCGTTGCTCACCTTGCTACAGGTTCCCACGTGAACGAGCACATCCTTTGTATGATAATTGTGTGAGAGAGGCATTTAAGCTTTAAATTTTCATTGTTTCGCTGGTGTGTGTCTACTGGTATCATCAAGAGAAGGTTTCTTGTTTGTTGATGATAAAATTCAACTACTTTACTGCGTCTCCAAGAAAGCGCGACTTGATGGATGAAGTAGTTGGGAGTTAAAAGAAGAATGAATCTCAGACTGCTTTATCTTATCTCAGTCAGACAAAATATTTCATACGGCATTCTTTTTCTCTGAAAGTCGCCATATGATTTCAGGCGACTGCTTTGTATAAAATAATACATGGTTACCACATCTTATGCATGCAAAGCTATATCAATCACTTTAATGTCGGTATGCAGTATTTTCATGAAACAAAAACATGATAAGAGTGAAAAGATGCTTTGGCTCGATATAATTTGACCTAAAATGCAGTTTGGAAAGTGAAGTATTTTGTTATATTGTTGACTAGCCTCTTAACTAACACTGTCTTCAGGCTTGTAGTAGATATCCGACATCAAAGCACCACGAATCAATTTTCAAACATTGTGTAATGACATTGAAATATGGATGGTCAAAGGAAACTGAGGAGATAGATGATTTCCTATTCTTATGTTATGTGGAGTAGCAAATGCTGCACCCACCAAAAGGACTTGATTCATCAGCTGAGCACCATCTGTCACCGAAATTTCGACCCATTCACCTCAGTATCAAGATGGTGGGTCCGTAGCAACTTGTCGCGCCCAGGTTATTAAAACAAAACTTTCTTCCAACTTTTTACTTGACGTTTGATCTTCACGCTTTCAACTGCGACTTTAAAACAGAAATTTCCTCACCAATGGAGCAACGAAACCGCGGCATCCCACTTCAGTGGGCATGAGTTCATTTTTCCACCATTGTTTTTGAATCCTTTCGGCAAGCTCTTCATATTTCACAGCTTTCCTCGCATGGGCTTCCTCAACGTTCTCTTACCAGGGACGGTTAGTTCGTTCATAATCACTCTCTTTCCCTTCTCGTCGATCAAAACTAGATCAGGTCGTTGGTCACATAAGAATAGTCCATCTAGCAACTGTCTATCCACTCGAACATGTCATATGTAGCTGAAGTCTTCTGCCTATAGGAAATCTGTCAAAATTGGCTATTTAAAGTTTGAATTACCTTTAATAGACAGTTCGAAGAAAGGCGGGTTATAGCAAATGAATACGACCGTTAGAATTTCATATACTAAATATGTTGCACCGAATTTCATGTAATCTGGAGCAATGCCTCTGAAGTTAAGGAGGGAGGGTCGAATCGTCCTATCTCCCGGAATCTCGATTTCAGTATTTGAGTTACGACGAAGCCGGATTACTAATTATATGATAAATGCAAAAATTCCGAGGATGTGCCAGCTTCTGAGGAATTCTACATTTATGTCCGATAGAAGTGGATATCATTGGCATTCTATCAAAATGATGATAAAATCTATGGAGATGCATAAGAAGTTTGTTAGTGAAAAATCATCAATGTGCCATGAATGGTCAATGCTACTTGCGACTGCAAAACTTGTTTAAAAAAGAAGCAATAGTGAAAGACGCCGTCCATCTGGCAGCTGTCTATCCACTTGAAATTGCCACTTCAGGGAAGCAGATCGAGACACACGAGGAGACATTCGTCTATTTGTTTGACCAGTCGGCGCACTGTACCCGAAACTGCTTCCAAATTCGACTGCAGGACCAAACCGTACCGGTGTATGTACCATCCTCTCTTCAGTGCCACATGACGACCGGAGAGGATATGGCAAAGACTGGCATACATGGCACACAAATGACGCCGAGAGTCCCTCCGGATTGCCTTCAGTGTCGAAATAGCGGGGTAGGCATCGCTTCGCCTGCCGGCTTTCCCGCCTCTCCTCCGCAATATTCCGATCCCGTCGCATTACCTTGGTGTCCACATCGATATTACCCAAGTTTTTATTCCATTGGACTACACCCGAAAGCACGAAGCCTTGCCACGTTCAAAGTCGACAGCAGGATATTTCAATTCACCAGACTTCCCATGGGATTGTCAAGTTACCCCTGGTTTCCTTCAACGGTTTCTACAGGAGGTTACTGCACCTATAGAGAAACAGGCCCGAGTTTTTTGGTTTGGACCCATGTAGACGATATCATATTGGTGAACAAGCCATCGCGCATTCGACCTCTGCTGGCTCGTCTCCTTTAACGACTCCGGCGATCTAGTTTCCTTGCAAAACGTGCCAAAAGCCACTTGAATCCGGTATCAGTCTTCGAATATCTCGGACTTACCTTGGACATCCGCCGCCAACGTTTCGGCCAGACGGCTGCTCATGCCGCTTCTCTGCGTCGCATAATCATTATGATGCACGCGATCCGTCGTCCTCCTCGTCCTGTGTCACGCTGGAACCTCTCGTATCGCGAATTCTTCAGCTTAATTTTATCAATTGCGACTCAAACGTATGCACCACTCCACACCCATTGTACTCTTTTTCTGACTTGGATGAGTCGGATCGTCAAGGCTGGGACCATTTGGATCAAGTTCCGCCAGAGATGTACACGCCTGGTGTTCTGCGACGCGACTCCTACCTCCACTGCGCTCTATGACCACTCCGACCAAGTTGCTCTCGCCACTACGACCCCGTTGACCTTCCGAGCTCACAACGAGCTCCTGGCGTTGCTCTGGGCCGTCGCCTTTCATCAGGCCGCAATAATTCTTACGGACTGCTGGCGTAACCTTCCACTTCATGAACGCATGCTTCACGCCTTCGCCTACAAGTTCCTCATCTCCGGACTGAACCCACATATTCAATTCGTGCCGTCAAAGTGCAATTTCGCGGACGGTCCGTCGCGTTTTCGGTTAGTTACTGTTTCTAACCAGTGTTCGGACCACAGTTGTCACCTGCATTTCAACTCTCGCCAGTTGTGTTGCTCTAAAATTCCTACTGTAACAGCTTTTCATTAACTCTGTAACTTCTACTTTCTGTGCACGACTATTCGCAGATATCCGGAGGACTTTCATCACTCTAATTGCGTAGGTGCACGCTTATTGGCTGATTTCTTAGTAGCGCTTGAAAGTAGGAAACCGAATGACTGAGGCAGCGTAGGCGGTATAGGCCTATATATTTCCTTTATTTCAAATGATCGTAAACGTACATGTTACTACGACTGCAGGAAGATCGCGAGACGTATCAGATCATGCGTCCAATGAATCTTCCGCTTCAACTGCCACTAGCCCATATTCCATCAATAGTTCCATGGAAATATCGTTGGTCTAAGGAAATTGAGGAGCTTAATGATTTCTTATTCCTGTTGAATTGTAGACTTTTCCATCCATTAATAGCGCTCCTGATTCATGAATTTTTTACATCTATTTAATGCTTCTGTGTGCTATTTTGCAGTTTTGCAGTTACGTAGACCATCATTATTCAATGTCTTTCAAAACGAATGCTGTTGGTTGCATAATCTAAATTTGAAAACTGTCTTTTTGTTGCAAGACTGAAATACAGAACTTAGAATTCTCATGTTTTTTCAGATCATTTTCTATCATTTTCTTTTGTGTCAAGAGACGTGAATAAAGCACTTCATTATTATCTCGTGCTGTATTTTTTGTGATGGAGTTTTTAAAACTATATAAAGCTGAAAATCTCATACAATTCAACAAATTGATAAGACTTATGCTAATAAGTGAAAGCCTGCTTTCAAGAAGGATCCATACAGCACCGCTTAGTTGAGAATACCTCATTACAGAGGTGTGCAGTCCAGGTGTACAGTCCAAGTAATAGAGCCTATACCCAGTGTCCGCGTTATATTAACATGAGTTCATGCTTGCTATATTTGATCAGTTTTGCAGTCAATATCAGAATCATATATTATATATATATGATTCATTCACTAAGATTTCATGACAATTTCCAATGAATCTCACATCCTTACCGAAGAAATGACAAATTCTTCATAATTAATCAGTTAAGTACTAGATGCTAACGAATACTAATCATTCCGAGAAAATATTACCTACGATTTTTTATGCTTAGAATTGTACCGTACATGTATATTCAGGTTTTGTAGTCATAAATATTCAGAGAAGGTTTGGATATCGAATGTTACGTATTCAAATATGTTACATATTTAATAAGTTTCTCATTGACAATTCTGTTGACGCAATGACATCATCGAGTTCAAATATGCCTTTTGAATTAGGATAAGCATTTAATGTGTTTCTAAAGCTACAATTCGAATTGAAAATAGTTTTAAAAATTTCTAGACAGTAGTACTGAGTTACCATAGCGTGATGGAATTTGGAATTTAAAGAAACTTTAAGTCAGAGACTTAAAATCTTGAATCATTATAGCCTTCTTGTGTTGGACAATGCGTGGGTGTTTAATTTGAAGTGAGCTACTAGTATTCAGTACTTCAATGTCGACTGAACTCATTATCGGGTCTATCACGTGCTGCATAGTTTTGATCAGATTGAAGTGGGCCATGGACTGGAGCATTGACTTCATCGTACAGCCGAGCTCTTGAAATCTAATTTCGGTTGTTGGTGTAGTATCCGATAATTTTGCGCGGCAGAGTTGTCATAAAATTCAATCAAATGACGGCTTCACTCCAAATGTTGATAGATTTGACATAATGACAATAATTATCAAGTAAGCAGACCAATCGATGTAATTAATTGATGTTGAAATATTCGCTCATTGCCGTCAATTAATCATGCTCAGTCATTTCAGGATATCAAAAGCTGCTACGCAACCAAAACATGCCTGACGAGCGTACACACGAGTAGTGGAATGTAGAATCGCCATCACAGGGTTAAAGATTGAGCCGATCAACTTTGTAATCAACATGATGGCTTTATTCTTGCCTTTTCGGATCATAATTGATTCTGATTCTGTATAGAAGACCTCCCGAGCGAATGTTACAAGTCGTTAAGTGAATTGTTAGCGCTTTGGTCTGCGGTAATGAGTTGTCAAATCATGTCAGCATGATGTTACATCAGTCGATGATAATGTTCAGTGTTTGTCTTTTGCATCGTCTGTAGATAGATGATTAATACACATACATTGTAGTGAGTTCTTGACGGGAGAAGATGAAAATCAGTTCATCGAGTCCTGCAGGTCTTGGAAGCTGTCATATACAATCCTAGGAGTCTTCAAGACAGTCCTACAAGTATTGAACTATACCCGAGCATGTTTGAAAAGGTTTCGACTGAAAATACCCAGAAGTAGTAATGTAACAGGATTCATTTGGTGTTAGATATGCCACTTCGTAGATGGAACTCAAATCTGAGGTTTGCATGTAAATGCTTATCTTAGTAAATGTTGTAGGTCTGCGTGTATAAAGAAGTATTTTTGAATGGCCTTAATACGATGTATGTTTGGAATTTTGCATGTACAAAGAATATGTCATGTGTTGATATAATACTCAGTAAAATTTAATACCCTCTGTTTAGGTCTTTGATTACCCGCTGATAAGCGCTGCTCCCTACGCATTCAGCGTGACAATAGACCTTCACCACCAATGCATTCAGTAGCAATACAGCACCCCTCCTACCAATGTATTCAGCGTAGCAGTACACTACCGCCATCAATACATTCGACGGAGGAAAGCGCCGAATGATCGGCGCAGACTACGTGCGGTTTTAGAAATGTAAATGTAAACTGAATCATGAACACTGCACGGGTTACATTAATTGCTAATTTATCATAATAACTAGTCATCTGATTTAGTATCTCAAACTGCAGAAAGTTACTGAAATCTATTGAATACCTTCACAGAATGAAACTTTAAATGTTTTCCTCTTACCGGAGTGTGTGGAAAAGGTTGTCATAATCAATGTAACCTCCGACATGCAGTCATAACAACATTAAGTGTTTGAATTAATCTCTTCATCTGCTGCAGAAGTCATATGCAGAAGTTAACGAATTGCAAGGATCAAAGATCTGAACAGTCACCCGACAAGAAGAGCATAATAATAGTGTAAGACTACACCTATGTTTTGTCGGGCTTATTCCTTTTAGACGGATTGATAATTCAATTTTCATTTATTTCATCTGTTATGAATGATCAACATGAAGTATGGATAATTAAGGTTTTAAGTACATGTTGAGATTTTGAAATCAATTTTATAACATGAAGAGATTTTGCTTCTCTGAGCAGGACTTACAATTTCTTAACAATTTGAAACATGTATTCAAATACGAGTATATCAGTGATCAATATTAACTATTTTCACTTACTCTAATAGATGATTTCTTTAATTACTTTGAGAACATACTACTTAATTCATTCAGAAGTAGGTAATTGATCTGTTCAAAATGTAGAATAAAACGGAAGATTTCGTTCATTCCATTTTTTGGGATAACATCATTTAGGGAGTTAATAATAGACGTTGAGCTAGCTCCACAGTTTGCATGCACTGCACAGGATTAAATCATGAATCAGGGAAGATAAATATTACTTTTGTACATTATGTACATTAGCCGGCAGCAACTGCGTTGATGTAATGCGACCATTCAAGCAATCACAGAGCAATGTATTTATATTCTGACGTATGTTTGATAATTTCATTCTCTAATGTTATGGAGATAAACATGACAATGAAAACAAATCTTTGAAAAGAAACTCACTAAGATAAGAGATGAAATGAGGACCTCTGCGATTTTCATACAGTTTTTCTTGCTTCGAAGAAGAGAAATTAGCGACAATAAATATTTTGCCTCAATTTTGCTTGCCACTTCTTCGCGCTATCAATATTAGGTTATTTATACTAGTTATTCATTCATATCATAATTTAAATATTTTTATTTTAAATGTTATAAAAAGAATAATTTATTAATATTTATTAAATATTTTTTTGTAATATATTTTTATTATTATTTATATTAGCTATCTTATTGTGTAATTGATCAAATGCCGCTAAAAAGCATGAATTATCTAATGGATTTAAAGTGAGAAAATATAAAAGATGAATTTCAAATTAAGATTGATTTCTGATAATAAATTCAGTCTTATTGCAATTCAGGTCAAAGCATGCGCAATGAGATTAATAGCTTTTCCTTGAATTTTAGATCTTGATGGTAACCGAACAGATGCATAAGTCAGAAACGATATGTTTAAAATATTGGATCATCTCTTGAGTGAGCTCATTCCTGACATTTTGAAGAATTTCATTGCGAAACAGTTTAGTTCTTCAAATCATTTCTTTTGCCGCACGTACGATGTAGAATTGTGCATAAGATAGCAATCAGGGCACAACTGAAAATTATGCTCATATCAAAGTATTAGTGAATGCTGTAAATATGAATCTAATCTGTTCGGAAAAGAGTCAAATGGAGTTACTCGATGATTTGTTGCTACAGTGTTATTACTTTTGTTGATGTCTACATGTATGTTACATTGTTGATAAAGCTCCGCGATAAATTTCCCATTTGGTGGATTTGTCACAACGAAGAATTTAGTCAAGGATCATTGATTTCACTCAATAGGCCTACGTTGTCTTGAACGATTAACATAATGAAGCGATCTTCTCTGCACAATATGTGATCGGAGACGTTTGTCAAATCACTATGAGCGATAACATCAAATTAATGTCAAAGTTTTCATTCGTCATGCAATACAACATCGACATGATGAACATCTCCGCATATGCAGTAAGGTTTTAATCCCCAGATCCTGGGATTATCGCATTTCTACGGGATTCAGAATCCCTGGATTAGGTCATCGAGATCCTGGTATTCGCTAGCATCTGTTTTTAGGCAGTTAGGCTGTGTGAAGACGGAGTAACAAGGAAGATAAACGCATTTCATTGTTGCAAATTGCAATATATTGTTATATTTGAAACTTTTTCCTTTTTCATTATCAATATTAGACATGTAAGTGTGCATTATTTATTCATACATTTTATCACATACTCGAATTAAGTTAACGTATATTTGTGCAGTATGGCAAAATTATTTACTTTCATTGATGTCAACAAATAAAACTATGTTCAGGCAGTCGAGAGAAAGAAAGAAAGCGCATTATGCATACAAGTGTACTAATATTTAATGAATTTTTAAGCGACTATAATACAATATCGATCTTTAACCAGACGTCACAGAAGTCGCGGTACTTACATTTCGATTTGAAAATCACATGCCAGGTGTTAATGCGACAACGTATATTGTGTACGATAACCAGATCTAGTTATTGTCATAGTTCACGTCTGTATGTGAAAAGAAAACTGTCTATCTGATATCACAAGTTGTATTAGACACTGCACCGTTGAATTTATAACAACGCAAAATATTGCTCATCCTACTTAACATTTACAGATTAAGCTTGCTGATCCCGCGGAATAAGTCCCGGGATCAGAAAAAGTCGGGATTTTGAAAACCCTAATAGACGGGCATGTAGGCACAAAGAATTCGGTCTGTTTTAATATTGAACATGCACTTTTTTAGAAGTGGAAGGATTCCCATGTCAGGTTCATCAATAGATATTAATTAGATGGCATCAATGGAACATAAACGACTTGTTCACATGCACGCTTTCAATTGCTGTCCAACACCAAAACCATGCACAGACTGGTGGAATCATTGTTTTTCTGATAGAAATTTTCAAGTCTCTAAATGAAAAACAGTTCCCAATACTTCTATCATAATTTGATTTCATGAATGTAGTTTGCAGTACTCCATTGCATTCATTCGGAGTGGCTTCTATTCAAGAGAATGCGATAATGTCAAAAATGTTTGATTTATCCAATACATGATAGTTAGTGCTTACAGTTTAGTGTTAGTCCAGTCCGTTTAGTTTTGATCACTTCAAAATAATTTGCAGCCTTGACTTCAATCCATGGAATTAATTTGTAATTCTTAAGTCTAAGAAACTAAAATCCTAAAACTATAATTTTTCTGGCTCTTAATTTCAATTCTCTCAGAGTCAGACCAGCATTTGGGAGCAGGAACAAAACACGAAGAGCCGTGCACTCCTAATAAAAACACCGGACTGGAGCTGCCCCCAGTGACAAGATGTGAAAAGCGTTAAATGAAGGAAGACTCGTGAATTCTAAAAGTGAATCTTGTTATTTAGCATCATTTCAAAAACAAAATTATTTCAATCATTCTTATCTCATTTGCTGTTCTGAAAGAAGACATAAATTTTATTGTACAGCGCGTACTTTGTAGACAATTGTCTTAGTAATGATGAACTTTTTTTAGGGACCGTGAACCGTGAGTATTGTGCAAATGCACTTGGTTGACGTCATTGTCTCTCTTTGAATGGCATCTGCCGCAGAAGAAGTAGTACTTTGATTCCATCGGTCTCATATCTGGCTTATATTGATTAGTAGATGTTAACGACGCCGTTTTCTCTGCTCCGAGACGATCAATTATTTAGGTTAGATGGTGATGATAGAGTGACCGACAGTGATAATCGAGACAAACCCCAAGAGAGGCTTATAATATCGCCACGCGTGATGCAAAGTTTGCTCTGGAGAGATGGATTGATGCCCGTTTCCATTCAAGTGAAGACAATTGATAACAAAGACCTTTTATCGGTTGAGAGTTCACGTAATAATCCCGAGAAGTAACGCAGATAAATAGAAATCATTTCCCTTCATGCGGAAATTAGATGATTGTGCGCTTTGTTACCTCTTCTCAAAGTTATTGATTTTGTAAAGAGTAATTTAAATTTTTATTGTGATTCTGCTTCATTACATCAGTCTGTATTGAAAATATTTATGAATTTCAACAACTTGGATAATCATAATCCATTTGAAATCATTTGAGAAAGGCGTCAATTTCGATGCTGGAAATTTAAACATTCAAAAATCACCGCAGAAAAATATTCAGGAATGATATGAAGCGATGTCACCTGTTCACAAAATGCATAAATTGAAACTTTATTTCGAGTAAGAGTAAAGTCTATTTCAAAAATACATATATTTTGATAAAGTGTAATGAACAATGCTGGTAGAATAGCAATTGTGTCAAATTCTAAAGTCAACTGCATATGTATCAAGACAAAATAGTGAAATTTTGTGTTTTTCCTTTTATCTCGAACTGTTCGTTGTTTATCTTCACCAATCTGCTTCCGTCAAATGTCGGTCATGTTTATGAGAAAATAAGTTTTTTATTCTCCATGCAATCCATTTGCTACAGTTTTCCACGTCCTTTTACGCACGTATGAATTATTTTTGGGCTTTAATACTAAGTTCTAGGTACAATGTTGCGAACTCTATCTCCTGGAAAACTTTTACTAATCCAAGCAAGGAATATGGTGGTTTTCACTAGAAGCATGATCAAGGATGTAAGCTCTACTGCAGCTGCCAATCTGAGTTGCGATACTGGAACCAACTTTGCATTTGTACATGCACCTCTTCAACACAAATATCAGTGTAGGTTTGGAGAAGAAATAGTTGAATTTAAGCAGCATGGTCAATGGTCACATTAGCAAATCATGAAAATGTTGTGAAAGCTAAATTGATGAGATATCATTTTATGCACTTTTCGCGGTATTCATAGTAAGAACTTTTTCCTTTTTTTAGTGGTATTGTTGACATTTCCATACAGGTAGCCTCATCCGCCACCCCCCCCCCCGATAGATGGGCATTCATTAATCCACGAGCCAAATTATTAGAATTTTACGCATTTCCTCACATGTTCAATATGTTGTTGAAGAGACACAAAGGATTGTTGGTATTCTTGCTCATAGAGGCAAAAATTTGTTGAAGATTTGCTTCGTCGTGATGCCTTACATATCCCAACATGGATGTGTTACTAAATTTTGCTACATTCTCTTAAGCAAAGCGTTTTTCGATTTACAGTGGGATCCGCTAACCAGAGCATACAGGAAATTAAAGGACCCGAAATGCAAAGTTTGTCGGTTTTCATACTAACGAACTAAAACACGATATACCGGTATCGAGTTTTGTATTTGTAATTTTCGGCCGCCCGTTGTATAGTAATTTTCAATTCATCATATTACGATGTAATTTTGACTTTACGTGGCTTGCCTGTGGGAACGATCTTCAGTCCTCTTTAGGACTAAATTGATTCCTATGATCCTTAGTAAACTATGTATTTACTACATATTTGTATACTTTGCGTAATGTTTTGTATAATTTGAAATCAGAACTTAGTTACTTAGCAGGTTGTGATTTTCAAATTTCATTTTCAGTGATGATAATGTGTTTCAAGTAAATTTCATATCTGATTAGCAGCAGATGTAGGAAAGTTATTAGCGTAAATTTTCATCTATGTCTATTCTCTAATGTATGAAAATTGATCGTCTTTTGATTACTCCGGTATTGGGTTAACGGGTGTGATCCACATCTCAATAAAGCACGAAGAGGGGATGTTGGGGAGGTCTCTGTCGCCACAAATATAATAAGGATTGACAGATGCGATCTTGACGTAACAGCGAAAATCAACTCCTTTTATCTCATACGTGTTTTTCATGGACATTATTTCCGTTGTCTGTTTATGACATCCGTAACTAGGCAGTCATAGTCACGAAATCTTATTCACTATCAATCTCTGACAATGTTTCTCACTGCACTTTCTACTCCATAATCCTGGACAGTAGCATGTACATTGTCGGCTGCTTCAGTAGACAGCACACTCCCTTATGTCATGGCCGGTTGATGATTGCACAAAGCATCATTGTAACTGAATTTTGTAAACTTGAATGCAACTAATTGGTCGCACATAATACTTGAAACAATTGTACCTCTAGATCTTTGATGCCGCTAGAAGGTCCGCATTTTCTTCTAACGGTTTCATTGTAATGTTTCTCGGGGTTTTAATTCTACCTTTGCGATCGTCCTAACGACCGTACAGCTGTCTGTAGGCAAGAATGTGAAGCAAACAATACAAAAAAGATTTCTATCAACAGGATGTCTTAAACGGATGAATGAAGGCCTTAAGAAGCTTCTGCGCGCTTTGGCTGTCATTAATACTGTCGAGAAGGCCATTCATTCTCACACTCCACTCAACATGCTTTTTAGGAACTGTTGCTGTTAACACTACACTTGGATTGTTAGTAAAATCTTGAAATTATTGAGGGCTTCTAAAGTATAATCCGATATTTTCTCAAGGTGTCCGGTTTCAAATTTTGAATTGTTGTATTTATTCTGGTAATTAACTAAATGTTGAACATAATATTCCCGGCCATCATAGAGTTATGGCGTCATGATATTGCTAATCTGATGTATCATCATCAAGGTCAGTGACACAAGATTAAGCTGCGGAGGTGTAAGGGTCTGACTGAAAATCATCATCCATTGTCTCCAAAGATGGTTTCTGGCTTACTGATAGGTTTTGTAGTTTGCCACCAAGCATAGGTAATACTTCCATGATTGTGTTATTCAGAGTTGGATGCACAAGCACAATTTTCATTTGAAGTGTGAACTCACATTCTTCCAGCAATGGCTGCTAGGAATAGGGAGAAAATCGCATGAAATTTCAATAGTTTTATCATTGCATAATGTAAGATAAAGAAATTCATAGTTCAATCATATTTGTTGTCAAAACGATATTTAAGTAATTGAAATTCACATTCGTAACTTATATGTTGTCAAACTGCCAACTCAAGATCATGTAATATTATGCAGATCGAATCAAGACACGACACGGTCAAAAAAATTCGAAGGATCCAGGAAACGGAAGATGCCAAAGTTAAACAATTACCCTAGTGGAGAATGCTGTAAATAATTAGGTAATTAAAAGTCATGAACGAATGAATATAAATTGATACTAACAACATAGAGTAACCTACTCTAGTATAGAGCAGGTACTGAAATACGTATAAAGGCAAGTCTACTCAACTGAAGACGGTAACGGAAATAAATTAAAACTTATAAACGATTTTATTTTTATCATATAAGAACTGAAATAAGAGTTCGTCATGGACCTGACGAGAAGCTAACTAAAAATAACAAAAGGTGAAAGTTAGAAACCTAAAAAACCAAAATTAAGTTTGCTATGTATGGAGTCATCAGGGAGGAACCATGTGGCTGCATGAAGCAAGGTTTCGGCCCCTAACCTCCAACCCATACCACATGGCGGGGCCAGGCCAACCATATCGAATGTGCGATATGGAAGGTCTCTCCAAGCCTGAGGAAACATAGCAGAACCTAACCGAAAATAAAATTTTTTTTTTGAAATTTATTAGGACAAAAAGAAGCACTTGAAACTAGAAGAGGTTTACTTAGCCCAACATGCCAATGATGGATGGCATCTGGCGGGGCGAAAAACAACCAAACTTAAAAACGAGGAACCTATTCTTGGAGAATGACTTAATGCAAGAATTAACCAGCAAATTATTCTTATAACCCCGTCCTTTAAAGATATCAAAAATGCCCTTAGCTCTTGATGTGAAGGCGGAAGCATCAGATGAAATCCTGGCGAACCTGATGAGTTGGGCAGCAAAGATGTTTAAGCTAGTGTTCAAAGGCATGTTACTCTCGGGGAAAGTATACAGCACCACTGGGAAGCTGAACTCATCAACCTTATGGTAAACCTCTGTGATGTATTGGCCACCATCTTCGATCCTGATTTTTACATCCAAATAATTAACACATTTGTTGTTGTCTCCGCTTCTGCTAGCTAAGAGATCTACCGGGTAGATTTCAGGAAGGATCTTATCAAAATGTTTGTAGTTAAGCACACAAATGTCGTCGACATACCTAGTGGTACGAGAGAGAAGTTTGGCTAAGCCAAATCTCTTACTCGCTAGGAGCCCCCTCACAAACTTAAACTCCCTGTAAGCCAAAAACAGGTCAGCTAAGAGCGAGCTGGAATTCCCACCCATAGGTATGCCTCGAATTTGCTTGAAGACAAGTCCCCCGAAAGTGACAAAAGTGTTATCCAGGATGAAACTTATTGCATTAAGGAATTGGGTTGTGGACCAGCAGTGATACCCTCTGTATTTTTTATTCGAGAAGAAGGTTCTATAATAGCCAATGCAAATAAAGCTCTTGGAACTGCTAAAAATTAACTCACATAAGTCTTTCAAGAACTCCATAACCTGGTCTAAATTAAGATTCGTATAGAATGTGGAGAAATCATGTACTTGTAAGGAGTGGCAATTCAAACCCGACATCCTGTCAAGGAATTCCCCAGAAGAGTTAATGCTCCAGAAGGCGTTCACACCTGAATTATGCTTGATGGAAAGGCAATAACTACTAAACTTGTCCCGGACCAATTGCAAACCTTTGTTCACAAGTATGGCCAAATCTTTGGAAGTGCTGTTCCTGGCACCAGCTATGAATCTACTCTTATACGGATTTTTGTGCAATTTAGGTATCCAGAAAAGTTTAGGTAAAACCATAAACTTATTTTTTAACCGTTATGCCAAAGGAATCCTTGAGGGCGGTGTAATGTTCAGCAATTATGTCATTAATGGAAGAAATTACTGGTGCGTAAGTCTGATTACCAACAGCATTGAAACTTCTAAGGTCAAAGCCTAGTTCGTTCAAGAGGACAATGAGGTAATACTTCCTACACACTATGACAAAATTGTTGACGGCCTTATCCCCCGGAGTAATGACGTAATTCTTCTGAAAGTTTGAGATGAAGTTTTTACACTCCTTAGATCTTAGTACCTCGTGCGAATGCAAAGATGGAAAGCTAGAACTTAGGAAGGAAATGCGATTTTTAATTATCTTAAGGACAGCCTCCGACCAATCCTGGAAGTCAGAATTCTTAAGGGCGTATTTTCTGCAGGACTTTTCAATAAATGCAACTAATGCATTTTTAACACTGACTCTAACAAAATCCCAAGACTTATGAATAGGCTCTCTATAATTGGTGCCCTTAGCCATCAAATCCCTGAGTTTAGGGTTGGATATAATACTCAAGTCATCAGTAACCACGTGTGAAGCGGGCTTGTAGCAGAAGATAGAATTAGAACAAAGACAAGGCTTGCTAATAAATTCTCTGATTTCATCAATAGAAGCATTCGTCAAGATCTGGTTGTAATTGAAGAGCTTCCGACCAATAGGGGTGGTGTATTTGAAGAAAACCTGTAGTGGACATTTACTACGAATTGGATTAGGCAACATACTGTTAACATGTGAATCAGCGAAAATGGAAGAAACTTTTAAGAGATCTACTTCTTTGCACTCAAAAGGGATAATAATAACTTCCCTGTCGACCTTATCAACGGAATCTTCGACTTTTAAGAATCTCGAACAGAAGGATTCGACTAGATACGAGCAGGTATCCGGTTTGCTAAGAGTAAAAGCAAGAAGATGTTTAAGTGTGGTGCGACTAAGAGATTTCAAAGTGATGTAAAATTCGTAAAACATGTTGGAAAAACAAAGGCTATTAATTTTATCGTAGAGAGACTCCAAGCATTTAGTCAAGACATTTCTCTTATTACTGTGAATTCCATGCCCTCTAGGTCTTCTAAGGACCGGAGAAGAGAAGTACTGCTTATGTAAGGAACCTTTGGAGACACAACCAAAACCTTGAATTCTATCGTTCAAGCCAAGTGGGAAGATTGTACATAGTGTTTTAATCCAAAAATCCTCCTTCTTCAGAAGTTCCCTATCCCTAAGGTTAGAATTATCAGAGAAGTTGGAATCTACATGGTCTATAATTTGCAATTTAATGTTGCAAAAATTATGACCATCTTGCCTAAAGTGTTCATAAAGGAAAGTAGTGGGTTTTGAGGATGCATGGTGACGGTGACAATTCAACCTAGCATTTAGAGATTGGGTGGTTTTGCCAACATATTGGAACCCGCATTCGCTGCAAGAAATGAGATAGATTACAAAGCTGGATTTGCAATCGAAAGAACCACTTAAATCTATGAGAAAAGCCTTTCTAGTGGTGTTTGATACGAAAAAGGAAGATTTATGTATGGACCCACAGCACAAGCACCCTTTTCTATTACAACTGTCAATAGAAAAGGAACCCGTGCTATCGGCTACATAAGCCTTTTTCTTAATACTGTAAGGGTAATGGTATCTAACTCTAGAAGCCGCAAGCAAAGTTTTATTGCTACCCCTTGTCGAATAAGGTAAAATTCTAGGACTATGTGCTCTCAAAGCCCAAGGGCAACAGGCCGAACTGTAACCTATTGGCGAGGGGCTGCCTCGCTGAGGCGGACGTTAACACTCAATGGATCTAAGCAGACCCTCCCACCTACATTAGCAATGCCTGGCGATTAGGATTTCGGCCAAACTCCATAATCTTATAACCGGATCAAAACTAGCAGCTAATACAATATTGAAGGCAGTAATAGCTTATCACCTTAATACTTAGAACAACATGGAAGAAAATTAACGTCGAATCCTAAAAAATGCAAGAGTGAACGAAGAGAAAGATTGATAATAAGAAGACACCGAAGTCTGGCAAAATCCACATTCCATTCATATGCAACAGTTCTTGTTTTCTTACTGAGTGCTAGCCTCGGATCCCATATGAAAATGTCGGACATGTGTTGTATGTGCCTTGGATTAAGAGAATGTCTAACTGCTTTCTACGACAAGTGTTGTTGAACTTTCTGAAATTCAATTCAATTCTGTCATTCATAATAGAAATCAGGATTGCCTTAGTCTTCTTGCTTTGTTTTTTGGTGGCTATCAAATCCTTCAATAATATGATATCGCTCAAGCTTTTAATACTATTTATAGTATGTCGTAACATCGTCTGTTCTTCATTTGCATAAATAACTTCGAAAACGAAAACGAAACAAAAATCTCCAAATGCAAGGATTTATTCAAATTGATGCAAGCGCTTAGAAAGGATAATCTTGGCTACAAGTTCATCAAATGTCAGAGTTGAAGATTATAACCAGGGATTATTTGCATTACAATTTTAATTACTTTTGAATAATTCAAGCAATGCGCTTTCCAAATGGAAAAAGATTATGAAGCAATTAGGAAACTGTTATGCACTTTCCTTAATTCCTTCTTGAATCCTGATTGACGTGTTGTAGTCAAGAGGCAAACAGCGTCTGTTTGCGGTACTAGCGTAAGTCTTTGGATCACATCGTATTGACCTTCGGAGTCGTTTACCTTGAGATTATACACAATTGTGCAGTTCCGCTAGGACTGCTAGAAAAACAGCGAAAGCTGGCGGCTTTGTGAGAAGTAATCTAGGCCTTTCACTCTCCATCCAGATGCTGACTTATGCAACTTGTTTTGACGGGAGTCAATCGGCAGGGAAGGGTGACGAGGTTATGGAATGAGTACTTTGGAACAGGAAGACCGCTTCGTGCTCCTTGAGGATAAATAGCTGCATCTACAAATTAAGCGCTTTTATTATCTATTTGTTTGCACGCAAGGGGTGTGGGAATTCGATCAGTTCACATGATCTACGATCCTACAACAAGCGAACATCACACGTAGTTTCCCAAATTCAAACTGTTGTTGTTTCCGCATCCATGACCCAGAGCATTAATGAGGAGCCATAGCTCCATTCTCATATATCAGTACTTGAAGAGGTCACGTTTGAAAGTTCAAAGGAACCGCGCTGTTGAAAATCATCGCAGATTTTAGAGGTTCTTAAAATTCTTTGAAATCACAGCATATGTTTTATTGCCATTTAAATTAGAATTAATCATGTACCTAAAATGATCGAAATTTTGATTTAATAAAAAGTAGATAACGTCAATCGAAGATGTGACTTGTTCACTATGAAGGCCTTTTCCTGTCTCAGGACAGGTTTGACCTTTCTGTTTAATCGAGGATCCGACTTTGTTTGTAAAATTCACAGCACGTTTGAACATTGTTGTATTTAAATTATCGTTACATTAATAAGTGTTTCATTTGACGCTGTAAAAATGTAAATTATAAAAAGTTCAAATAGGTTGCGGCGAATTGAATATGAATACTAATAAAACTTCATATGAATAATTTATTGCTGATCATGCATTTCAAAAGTTATCTTACAAACATTGTCAGAATTGCGCACGATGAGGTGCGATGCATTTTATGCAACATCTTATTTCATTCTCTTGGTTTGTCAAAGGAACATACGTTCTCAAACCGCTACTTTTCTTCCACTGAACAGCTAAGTGAAAAATGTCATCTATGAATGTATTCTTAAAAGCTCTGACTTAGATCAAAGAGATAGAGATGCATGTGTAGTGTACATACATGCTGACCTTCGTCGATGAAATTTTCTAGCATAACATGGTTGGGAAATTCTACATATCGTTGATGTACATTTATTCTCGCAAGACTTTTTAAAAAAAGAAATCAAAAGGGTTTTACATTTATCCTCTATTTTTAGCTTTCATTTATAGGTTTGATATGGCCAATCGTAGTCGTAGCTAATGGTTCGCAGCTAATTCTCTGATTAGACTGTGTGCACTGACATTTTTGAAGTAATTTACTTTAACCGATTTTACAGTAGATGAGTCACATAGTAATAGTCAAACTTTCCCAGCATTAATGCGATCCTACTGTCATTTGCAGAGTGGTAGGTGCATTTAAGTATAGGCATATTTTACCTACAGCATCTGAGTTATGGCTTGCATCTCCTGATTATATGATGCTACTGTCTTCGACGTGCTACTTCGTGCTGAGTGAATTAAATTTGGTCACATCAATTAGATAATGATTTAATTTGAGTTCGGGTTATTATCATGTGAAAACGCACTTGTTGAAAGGACCCACGATGTTATATAAGGTTATGTTTTCTTCATTTTACTGTCACTGACATTGATTAGGTGACAACTCTCTCACGCAAGCGCAATTATCATGTATAAGAAGTGTCATTCAATTTGATTGAAAATATTTTCTATATTAAAACAAACTAAATTGCTTAAGGACAACATGACCTGAATATTCATTGTGTAATTCGTGCAAGAGGCTATCAAAATGCTTCATGTCTAAAATTACACAACGAATCTGCTGGATTATACCAAGTTTTCCTTGCCAAATTGCGTAAATTAAACTCCCTTATTGATTGAAAAAAATATGCTATGTATTTCTCCGTAAAATCGAATCAATCAGTGGTCGTGCTTTCCCACAATACGCAACGCTTTTTTGATGTTATTTTGGTTACATTTCTTGTTTGCATTTCATTCATGCTTATTCATTTTCAAAGCGCTTTCTGCGATTTCATGTATTGCCTTCATTTTGTCTACTTTCCTCTTGTAAAGTTGGCAAACGTCACAGTTGAACTCATTAGGCGCACACCATATCATAAGAGAAGATATATTCTAAAAATGTGTAGAACTTTCCAAACATGTCAATATCACCGATTTCCAGGTGACAACGAGGTCTGTAATGGGTACCTTCACATCGCGCAATAGCAGAAGATGCGATGTTGTTCTAAAAAAATGAATTAAATTGGTGCCATCAGTTTTAGGAATCCTGAGGAGTAGCTGGAGGGCCGTCGCTGATGCGGTCTTGTCTCAAAACAAATCTGATTCTATCTAATCATTCCAACAATCCTATTTTATCATTATTTTATTTAATTCGAAGCATAATCGAAACTGGAATGGAATTCAATGAAATGAAAGCATGCTATGTCGTCCTTATAAGCGGCTGTTTATTTAAAAAATAAAACACTAAAATAATGTAAAACACAGAATATATATTCGTGCTAATTCGTGCGTTCTCGCAGACTGTTTGTAGCGGCGAAAAACAATCACCACTTACTGTACGCGCATTCATGCTGTGTAAAAAAGACACTAATTAGTCGCAATTTCATCAAGTGTCCTACTAAGTCTCGAATTGTCCTCTCAGTGACCTGTTTAGACGGGATGTGTCGGTTAAAGAGGCAGTGTGGCGACGCCCGTGGCAATATCGGCACGGGTGGTTGCCAGCACTCTGTACGATCACTGTTGAAAGCTGCTGCAACACCGCGGCCCTCACGTTGCTTGGTAACCGACGCCGATAGTGGTGCCGAGAAGGCAGATCAGAGCCAGTCGCATTCTGTTTCTACTTCTACTGCCGTTAAGTGACCATCCTTCGATCTGCGCAACATCAGGTAATGACCAGGGATTAGGGATCATTGGGTGGCGAAAATCGGTCGTTTTAAACAATGTCATAGATAGTTTTCGATAATGAGTACCATATTTTGAAATTTAAAGCTATGCACTGAAATGAAAAACAGTGTGTGCTAAGGATGAGTGGTATTCTATAAAGTCAGAAGGGCAAGAAAACGGACGATTGCCAGAAGGGCAAGATAAAAAATATTGCCTTGCGACATTTTTCACATCATGGCAGATCACCTTCACAGATTTAGAGGACAAAAGAATTTAGACAATCAAGTTCATAGAAAAAAGTAATTTTGGTTGAATCTAGCGATGCTCCTCTTTTTGCGCTGATGAACAACAAAATAGGCAGAAGAGATTGCCTTTTGGAATGTAGAAAAACATGAACCTCCCTTTGAATTTTTCCTTGCTTGAGTGAAAATGAATTTGCATGAAATATCTATGCATGTAAGATCATGTGAATAGCTTATAGATGTCTTTATTGCAAAGTGACTTATGATCAGATTATTCCGTCAAAATTATGAACAATCCTCGCAATAATGCTTTCGAGGTTTTGAGAATTCGAAGACAGTTGTAATGTGAAAACAAACAAGTGCTAATCGGTAGGCCTAATAAAGAAATGACAGCTTCTCAAACTGTTGTGTTCAAGAAGGTGAACGCTATAGCGAATGATTACAAGATCATATATTAAATCACATGTTATACAAGCATGCATGATGCTAATTCAGAGCTTCGCAGCGCAGCCAGTTTAAAAGCCAGATTTCAATTCCACGGTTTTATGATACATTGTCATCGATATGATGAGGGATAGAAGTGTAATGTCAAATATTTACTTTTAAAAATATCAATACTGAAAATAAGTAATAACGTCATTTAAACCAATAATCTAATTTAGTTGTTTTTCCTCGATAAAATCATCAAAAATAGATTTTAAAATTTAAATTGTTGTTGATGAGGTGAATTATTCAAGAATTTGTCTACTCCGGTTTATTTGATTTCATTGAAGAATCTGAAATTACATTTTGATATATAGATAAACGAAGAAAACTTTTCGTCTTTCGAATTATCTATTTGATATTAGAAGCAATGATTAAATAGAGTCACCGTCTGTCTCATAGATCCATTAGTGTTGTCTGTCTCCGGAAGCTGATAGCAATTTAGACTGATGATCTTAAATAATATTTATTAATTCAATATGACAGAAATGGGTGCATGAGTATGTCAAAACTAAAGTAATTAGTTTTTTATTTAGAGAAGAAAAATATAAAATTCTACATAGTGTAGTTCCAAGAAGTTTTATCACACAACTTCTGTAATAAATGATTCACGTTGAGAGGAAGAAATTGATTTCGTGTAGATATCTCACGAAAAATGCAAAATTCAATATGTTGACGGATCCTGCTGAGCTATGAACGCCAATGTTCGTGGCTGAGCCTGACGTGTTGGAGCAACAATCACTTCATCTTTCAGTATTTTGATGCTTTTTGCTTTTGATGACGGATTCTTGGATGTATCAACTTTATAATTCAGAAGACTCCCAGGCTGACCTTTCCCCCAAAATCCACCTCCCTTCAATTGACGTTTCTCCTTTTCCTTCTTCACCTCTATCTTGAGCTCTTGAAGAAGAAGTTCCATTTTCTTATTTTCTTCTTCTAATTGTCTTGATATGGAACGTTTATGCCGCATATCACGTTGATGTTCCCTCGATCTTCTTGGTTCTTCTTTCATAGTTATCAATGTGCCTTTAGTACTGTAGGTGAACGTGGCCGTCTGTGATAGCAGGAAACCAATCCGTATAACATATCACTAAACTGTCTTCTTGATTCAAATTCAATATTCGAAGTTGCTCTCAAATCAAAATCATGACATATATCTAACATAGCGAGCTGAAAAGGTAGGTTGCAGAAAGAAAAACAAAATAGATATAGAATAACCTGATGGCGCTCAATCCAACGATAAGAGAAAGATTTTATCTCCCATGTGGGCATGCGCGATGATTTTCTATGAGTACAAGTGGACAATCAAGTCATCACACTCGCACATTAAATGAATAGGACTAACAATATAACATTATCATGGATTTTTGACGGCAACGATGTAGGAGATTTGAGGGCACGCAAGCGCTAAAAATGTCCTACATTGTTGCCCGAAAAAAATCTATGCTTATACTATTGTGCGTAATTGAAATGGGCTGGGCAGCAATGTAGGAAAAGAGCGAGCAGCAATGCTATGAATACATATTCAGATATAAACTGATTGAGATTTCTTAAATATCTTTTACATGCATCGACACAGATATCATCATTACGGGATGCATTGTTACTTTCTTTTTCCACATTGTGCCGTAGCTAAATTGCGTACAATACTAAATCTGGAACATTTACTGCTTGGATTACGGCGTAAATCTTAGGATTGTTACACACCAGTTATTTCTCATTAATCCAGTAGCAGGGTCTTATAGAGGAGATCTAAACTGCTAAGATATTGCAATTGTAAATCAACACTCAAATAGCGTTCACCGGCAGAACGCAAACAGGCGTGACATGAAATGATCATTGAATTATAATTTTCGCCCGGTTGCCAAATTTCTGACTTTTAATTAAAGTTAAAATATTTTCTCTTTGAATTGTCGATGTCTATGATCACTTTAGTATATATCCTTAAACGTGATGATCAAAACATGTCCTTATCAATTTGATATTTTTTAATCCGGTTGACAGGTTGGCAGAGATGATATTTACTGAGCTCATATTTGAGTCGAATGTCCGAGAACAGTGAAACTATGCATCACGTACACACGATGCTGTCGATCTTATTATTTCAAGTCAAAGTATATTCACAATGTTTTATCTACATCGAATTACTAGAGCAATACTTTATAGCGATCGTATCACCAATAAGTCAAAGTGGATTCGTCGATGTAGCACATTCTTAACAGTTCAAGTGGTACCTATTTTACCAACAGCGACATAAATGAGAGATACGAAGTCGTAAATTAAAAATAAATGAGATTTATACTGACAAATTACAGACTGCTATTGAACCATGAGCGTATTATCGAACTCGGTGAATTAAATGACCCTGAAATTCGATAACAAATCAATGTGAAGTACAAGTAAGAAGCTGTTTACTTCAAATTTTCGGAGCTCTAATTTCTTATCAGTATGGTGCTTCGGTGTTTGCGAATGACAAACGCCAATATGGCAAGAACAGTTTCTGGTTAATTTGAAATACTGGCGTTAATAATCCGCTGCAAGCATCAGAAATTTGCAACAAAACGTTAAAGTACTTCCGAAGTAAAGTTAATTTGGAATTTGGCGAAAAGATTATTTTTAAAATAATCTTAATGAAGCCAGAGTAGAAAAATCATTTAATTTCTATCAATTTATATGTGAATCCCAATGACACAGATGTCAACTTATTTGAAGTTAAATTACTCAATAACGTACATATGGTAGCATTATGCAGCATTACACATAATTTACAGCATTATTGGTGCTCCTTGATGGTTCTATTGTGAATTCTCGAATGCACGTAATAATCCTTTGCAGAGGGAAATTGTATGCATTTTATCAATTAAATTTAGGAATAGCCATGGAACCATAGTTGGCTCCGTGCCAACCAGGGTTCCGTGGAAAAGCCCATTCAAATTTAATGCTCAAAAAGGAATGGGCAAGTTGTAGGATGATAATTATTATTTGCAATTATCTAGATTAACTTCCGTGTCCTTCGGACAGCAGTATGCTCACGATGAAAAGATCAATTCTTATTATCGTGCGCATGTTACTTGCACGACATGGAGATGCATCGAGTTAATCGTAAATAACATTTTTCGTATTTTCAAGCACTACAACATGTGCAGACCTGTTGAAAACCTTCAAAACCTCAAAAGTCTCAATTCAGCTATTGTGTAATTCAATCATTAGTCAAGAAACATGAGGGATCACCATTGTATTCTATTTGGTATTCTGAGGACTCTCTCGACATTTTCGATTTCAAGACCTGAATTGATGCAGTCCCTGAAGTTATCGCAAAAACATTTTGCGTAGGTAATTTATGCGAAGTCACAAATAGCTTGGTTAATGATTTTATGTAACCACAATTACCCGTATTCAGATTCGAATGTTTTTGCATTTAGGCTCTCCATTTACTTGATTTTTGGAATTAATCTCTGTTCATGAGTACTGAGTTCACTGAATGAATACAGTCCGTGCTAGTTGAGGAATAAAACACATTCCTTCCAGGATAAAAGCAAAATAAATTCTTCTAAAAGGGACTTGTATGTCTCAGATTTATTGGTCTTATTCGGGCGGGTGAACATCGATATAATTTAAATCCAAATTCTGAATGTGTATCGTCAGCAGCTTTCCTTCACCGTATTGCAGCTTCGCTTTCATAATGGAACTTTCTGGTGTTTCAGTCTTAGCAACGATATAAACAGCGATCTGGTCGCTGTATAAGTTACTGATTGTTAAGACCTTGAATGCATAGAGAATAATACCTCTTAACCGTGAAAACGATAGGTTAGATGGATGGAACTAATGAACCTTACCATTCAGATAATTAAAGTTGAAGACCTGTTGAAGTTTCTTCACGTAGTGAACGAGTTATGATGGATTCTTAAGTTCGTCAACCCAACCCGAAGATGTTTCTTCTGATGATGCCGTGAAAAGTTCGATATGAAATAAAGCTGGATAAAGACGATATCACAAAATTTAGACCACATATTCAATTCGTTAACAATTCTACAATCAAATGAAACTCATGCACATCTTTTTACTAATACGAACGAAAATGAAATTAGAATGAATGATTTTCAATAAAGAATAAGGAAAGGGATTTTGTGAATCGTTAAGAAAGCATAAATTTGTATTTATTTGAAGACTTACTTGCGTTGAATGATTATTCTCAGATTAAACTCTTCGATTAATTTACAGTTTTATTTATATTAGTTATTTATTACTTATATTATATTTTAGTTATATCCTTCTTTGCAAGAATAAGTAGTTTATTTGAATAACGGTCGTTGTTTAATTGATCGAACGAACTATTTACACTGATGTGTAGAGAATGTGACATTCAATCTCTGAAAAAATGTTTGTTTCGAGCTGTAAAAACCAAATATTGAAAAGTATGTTTGATTATTTGCAAGTACATTGTATATGAAGAGAATTTTTCCATGTAATTCACACTGAGTGTATAATTCATGATTAATTTCTGGAGCTTCTTATCTGTTGAATGGTGCAATCTTGAAATTCAAATAAACGTTTGATTAATCATATCGCGTTATTATCGAATGTTTACTCAGTCTGTGAGCTTAATCTTGTTGCAAAAAATACAAACATCGAAGTCTAGTGTTTGAACACGTGCAGTGCAGGTTAATAACGTGGTCCATGTGATTAATGTCGATGTCCACGTTGATATCTGATATTATTGATGATGCGCGAATATTTCAGTAATAATTAACAAGTGCATGTACATGTATGATAGCAGATTGATTAGCAAAGTCCCTGCTTTCACGATGAAATATTATTGTTTAAAGTGATAAGTCATCCTAATATCTGCAAAATCCATTGCATAAAGAAAATATGTGTTTCGAAGGTATCATGAAATTTTTTAAGAAGTCGCAGTGTTATCAAGATGATATTGATCTTGGCATTTGAAGAAATGTGGTATTTGTTGGAATATGATTTAAGTAAGAATCGATCCATGGAAATTTCCATGACAAGTCTGACAGAATGTGTAGTTCAAATGAAGATCGTATAAACGAAGTTAACGATGCAACTCGCTGATAACTAATATAACTAATAGAGAGTGGATGATGCAGAAATAGGAGACAGTCAGACAAAGATGGCAGATAGTAAATGGCAGCATTTGTTTCAACAGATGTCAAAGGAAAAAACATAATTAGATGTGAGTTTGAACTATAGGAAAAGCTATCCTTCATGTACAGAGTGGTCGAACACAAAAATAGGAGACATGATGGAAATTTTTCTATCATCCATTTGTGGTTTTGGGAAATAACCAGAATTATATTGTTGTCATGACAATGTGTTTTGCTGATTTTATATTCCTCATCTTCAATCAAGTATGCGATGTCGACATCACATGAAAGTCTGGCATACGAAGATGGAGAGGGCAAAAGAGAGAGAGAGAGAGTTGGAGGGTGAGAGGTCAGATAGAATGGGTGAGTGAGAGAGACAGACAGAGGGAGAGAGAGAAGAAGAGAAATCAGTATGATAGGAAACTGAAGGAAACAGAGTGCTCAATGAAAACTAAATAATACATTTAAAAGGAGGTGGGGGGAGCCGTGGGAAGGCCTTCATCGGAAGGAAGGCGCCGCGTGGATCCACCAGTTGCATGTTGCAACAAGTGGCGCCACAGTAGTTTTCAGTTGCCAGGTGATGGTCTCTGGAAGCCTTCTGGGATCCAGCGTTGATACGGAAAGATGGTGCCCGCGCGCTTTGATCGGCGATCAGAGAATAATAGAGAGCTCCTCCCGATGCTAAGGGAAAGTTGTTATGTTGTTGATCGTCTGTGAATGGCTCATTGTGTGTTATCCAACCGTTTTCGTTTCCCGTTGCAGCGCCTTGAAGAGTCCGTGCTAAGAGACCGTAGTGATCCGGGCGCTTATCTCCGTACCAACAGTTCGGATCGACGCCAAGGTGAAAGAGTTCCTGCACGCATTCGCGATATCATTACAAGAAGTTTAGCTCCTGACGATTCTTCGTCTTCTTTACGAGATCCAATGGACGGCCCAACAGCCATACATGGAGCTGGCCAACTCACTGAGGAGAACCGAATGCTCCAGAATGAATTGAGTCGCGTCGAAGATCTGTTAGCCGCCAGCCGTGCCGAACGTGACGAACTCGGCATCAAGTACAACGCTCTGAGTGATCGGGTAAGTTCTATGGAAGGGAGGTGTTTCATGAAGATCGTGTGATGTTTTCTTTTATCATCTCATCAGGAAATCCTATCTTATGATATCAATCTTCCTTAATTTTGTCTTATTGGTTGGAAAAATTGATGCGAATAACTCTTTCCTTGATGAATTAATTATCCGTATTTCAATTCCGTCCAAATTTTTAGTCATATCCCACGCAAGTCGGGATCATGATATCTTTCAAAACTTTTTATTTCCTGCTTCAAAAAGTTTGAAATACTTATGAAGCGGTTGGCGAACTATTTGATTCGCTGTAACTCCATTGACTGAGGTTCGCTCCATCTCACGTTACGTTGAAACACTTGTCCGTCACTTGCTGATCAAGCATGACGTGATAAATCGCATTGGTAATGTTCATGTCAACAGTCCTTCACAGTGTTACAGTCGTCCTTGTTTCGATACAATTCCTTCTTTCTTTCGTTACAATCGACAGTTTAAAGTGGTCTATCAAAGAGCGTGTGAAGTTTTCTTAAGACCCAAAGGAGATAGTGACAAAATTTCCATTTATTAGTGTTAGCTGGAATTTGCTGATCTTACTTACGTGCATTGTTTAATAGCTTCATTGTTTTACTTAATTCATGTCTATGGAGGTATGGCTTTTATTTGATTATTTCCTTGAATATGGTTCCTAAGAGCCATGATCCTTTCTTTCTGATTCTTGCATCAAGTGGTGCTTCAGGCGTGATACCTGCTTCTTGGATCTTTAACTGTGAATTATTCACTTGCATTAATTTACATTTAACTTTTAACTCTCATGTGCTCTGCATCCACATCATCAACAACCCTAGCTTGGAATGGAATTCCACAAATTGTCGATATTTTCATTCAGTCTGTATGAATAATCATCTTCTTCCTATTTGTAACTTCCGCCTGCTTAAACAACGCCCTTCACCGCTCGATGAAATTCTACAGCCATAATGCCATCATGCTGCTTAAGTCGTCATGTTTTTTGCTTTTGATGGTGAATGTAATTGAATTTTAAATCTTCTTTATATAGCGAATTCTCAAACTACCAGTGATCTTCCCAGTTATGGTATCTCAATGAGATTTTAGTTACATCTAAGTATTTTCATTCTGTTTCTCTCTTCAAACTCCCTCTTCCGGTTCTGTGCTGGAGATGACGCAAGACCAGATCAATCCTTCCTCTCCCTCAGAGAATGCAGAACGTTGCCGAAGACCAATATTTGGCAATGAAGTTGTTCTCAATGATCGGCAATGACCAATGGTTCGCACTTGTCTTTCCTTTTCTGCCTCTCTGTGTTGTGATAATCACCACATACTTCTGTAACACTTGGTGTGCATCTACGTGGCTTCTATACCATCGCCTGTTGCCTGGCTACCATTGGTGGGCCTATGTCATAGATCGTCGCCAGTACGTGTAGGATTAGCGCCAATCGAAGCAAACACCTGGTCCAGACGTCATTATCCGATTCTGATAGACTGATGACTTGTTACACATGCAGCGTTCATTAATGATTCTTCTAGCCCTGATCCGCGCTGATCTGTCTGCTTGCGTCAACGATTACTCCCGTCACGGAATAACATCAGTAGACTTGCGTGACTTACAAGACGTGATTTAGTAACTGAAATCATTGATCATTTTCTAATATATGTCATTGTCAAATATGAGCGTTCCGATAACCCTGATGAGCCGATCATTTAAGTTATCTTGACTAAAGTGAATCACGAAACTTGATACTTGAAATTTAACGCATTCTTCAGCTTGTATTGTAAATATGCAACATGGTCGTTATTCATTTGCATGAAGCTTTGGTCATGAGGAAAGCCATTTTAGATCGAGAATGACTGCATGAATTATTATAGTAAGAAGTAATCTAATATTGATTCGTTAAAAAGAAAATTTAACTGAGAAGTGTATGTATGATCTATTTGCTTCAAATTAAGACAGCTCATAATATAGAGCGAATTGATGTACAGAAATATTGCTAAGACAATAATATTTAACACAACTTTGGTCATTTTGTACAAAATAGTAGTGTAAATTAGGCGACAATATTAACGTCCATTGTCTTCATAAAACATCATGCGTTAATGAATACAGAATGCCAGTCTCTTGTCTTACAATTGTGAGAAAATGCTCAGGCTCATTATGAATAATTTAAAAGTAAAGAAATGCCAAGTTAACTTTCATTAGTTTTGTAACAAACAAATTCCAATCAATTTTCTTACCAACTTTGTGATTACTGACATTAATATTCAGGTTCCCTGAATATAACCTCATGAAGAAGGCAGAAATTTGTCGGAAACTAATGCAAGCTAACCTGATATTCCCTCACTTTTGAATATCTTATCTTACATTTTACTAGAAAGTAGACAGTTCGTATTTATTGATTTAGTCTCCCTTTTTTGCTTCAAATATGCTTCAATTCTCATCAACATACTGATAAAAAGCCATTGAGACACAAATTAAAACTAAGTTATTGAATGCCTCAATCCATCATGCCAAGTAAGCGTTCTATTCTGCCGCTTCGAAATTAATTAATTCTATGTAAACGAGTACTTAAAAACTCACTCAATTTATGGTGATCGAAAGCATGTTGATTTACATTGTTTTTTCTGATAATTAATCAGCAGCTAATCAAAACTTCATTTTGATAGAGGTTACAGAAAAAATAATTTCAAAGAAGTTGATTTTGTATGAGTCTGTGATGCATTCATATTTATAGAAAATTAATGTATTGATTTTGTCTAAAGACCTTTCTCCAAAACCTCTTTTAAGGGTGTTGTTTGTAAGTTCAAATATGAGGTAGGAACTCGCATTTCCTACATTGGAAAAAAGATCCTCCTCAAAAGTAATGATTGAGAAACAGAAAATCCGAGTCTCAGCAATTTGTGATCATTCTCCAATGATCTTGTCATTACACTATTGAGAATTTCGAAAATTGAGATCGTCATAATGCTTACTATCATTTAAAAATCTTCCAATCAGTCCAACACATGAAGACATCAAACAGGTCTTTATTTTCAGTGAAATTGATGCTTAGAACGCATGCACATGAGTGACATTTCTCTGCCCAATTGAACTTTCGAAGCTATTCCTCATCGGGAATAGCTCTGCGGCAATTTTGTTACTTCCTTTAATGAACAATTTCAATCAAAATTCTTATAATCCAGAATGCTTCTCCAAACCATGCTTGTATCAGATCAATTTGCACCTTGTATTGCGCAATTAACATTTTATCTTACATTTTTATCAGAAGTTTTCCTGAATACTCCGCTAGAAAAAATTGCGATTGTTTTGGCTCGAGATTTTTAATCAGTGACAGATAATTATCTATCCGGCGACTCATTTATTTTTCTACTCATTAAAAAACACTACTATGTTATGATCGCCAGATGCACCAAAGTAATTTCGCACAAAAGCTATTACGCCATCATACAAGATTTCATGGTTCACAGGAATTTTGATCAGCTACATGCGAGCGGCAGCAGTTTTCGCACCAATGATTCTTGTTATTCTGACTTTGTGGAACTAATGACAGCTTGTGTGATCTAAAGTGTTCTACCAATTGCCTTTGAAAGTACAGCATTCTCACTCAATACCTTGACTCCACAAGGAATTCTAGTGCTACGTTGAAAAAAAGCACGGATCTGCTTCTTAGAATTCACAGCTGCAGCTTTCTTGTATTTCAATATTCAAATCATGGGTATGATCATCAGACGATTACAAGATACGATTTAAATCTTGGCGGCAACTGTATCTAGCTTATTAGCATTCATCCGTTGAATGGAGTTGTACCCAATTATAAGGACTAAATATTTATCTGAATTTCAGTTGTTCACAAATGGTCCTAATGAAATGATGTAAATATATTTTGATGGGTAGCAGATTTAAGATTTGAACTTGTAAAATGAATGCCCAATTGCTAGATAGTGTTTCAGCTTTACGACCATGCGATGGAAGTGTATAAAAATGGGGGAGGCGTCCACGTCGTATCACGCTGGAAGTGTAAAGACAGTCGACAGCAGACTAATTTGGTTATAGAGAAATCTATTGCACCAACACAGACCCAGAAAGGAAAGGAACTTTGAATATCATGAGATGATCATTAAGTTTTACACTTTTTCTCGAATTTCCCCGAGACCACTGAAAGCAGAAGCAGATGAATTCCCATTAAATGAATGATAAGCATAAGTAACGAAGTCATAAACATAACAGCTAAATTTTGTCAGATGCGATGTACCGACTTTTCTTCATTTGATGAAAAGGCTTGAATTTATTATGTAAATTTTGAGAAGATTTTTCAATGCTTTAGCAGCCGTTATGTAACAAGAAAAATATTTTCATGGCGATAATAACAATCTGAACCTCATGATGAACGTGTTATAATTTTCTTGCCTGTAATGTAACCAAGGTTAGCAAATGAAATTGTACGCCGAAGGACAATGCTGACTTGAAAACCTTTTTCTTTTGCCATTTTCTCGTAGCAGGTTTGTGTAATGAAATAAGTAATCTACCTTCTTGCTGTAAAAACGATTTCATCTAAGTGTTTATGATTTCAAGAATGTCTTCTTTACAGTGCTGTTGAGACAATAGAGAAATTGCCACTTTCTGTCTTATCACTGTCTCACGCAAGCAATTTGTTTGTGAAGATCCTTTCATAAGACTATCCCGAAGGTCAATACGCGCGGTATCGTTTGCTGATCAGGGGGTGCCTCATCACAAGCCTGCTTCAGATTATCGCTGGCGTAATCAATACATCTGAACCAGACGACACGTAGAATCATATCGTGCGACTGATGCCTAGTTGTGTGGCTAACGCAAAAATGTGTGTGGGCATATATTCATTAGAAAATGCACTCACTGTCGATCTTGCCCGCCTTTTTTACTTTAAGGTGGTCGTCATCATAAAGTCAATTCTTCTATGAAGTGACGCTGTCAATATTATGACAGGAAGAGCGGCTACAGAAAAGCTATTAGATAGTCGAGATCATGAAGATGTGAGTTCGCAGACACTTGAGACTTCGATCTTCGCAGTTCGCTTTAACTTGCGGTAGGGTTTTAATGGTTACCTAGTGCTGTTTTAACTATCGGTAATTGACGGATAAGTAATTGAACGTCGGCATTATGAATCATACATTTCCTTTGATGTAGAGAACAATTAGTCAACATTATTGGTACTGAAACACCTCAAACGACATGTAGCACATGGAAGAAACAGCGATGATTGACTGTAGGATAGCAAATATCCTGGACAAATAGGGATAAATAAAGACAAATAGTCACAACTACTTCTCATAAATACTGAGTATTCCATGGGGTTGTTAGTGCCGGTTGACAGGACAGTTTAGCGTCGGCCGTCTGTAAGAGCTCCTATCGCGATAGTTTCCTGCTGAGAAACACTTATCATTGCATCGCGGTGACCGGTTATGTATGACAGATACTGAGATCATTGTCTACGGTTATAATAAGAGGATCGCACATGGAGAGGCAGAGAGAGAGAGAGAGAGCTTGGTCAGTCAAAATTGATACCAAATAATTGTCTTATTTAGAAAGACAATGATTTATATAAGTGCGGTTACACTCCATTGAATGAACGAAGAAGGATATCGTAGCAGATTTTATTTCTTTGATACTACTATACTTATTGTGCTTACTACTTCTGAACTTATTAGTGAATGATGAATATTTGTATGAAGGAATGAAAACGCATTTTCTTTAGTATCATCAAGTTTTGTCATTAGGCAACAGATGCGAAATGTAGACAGTGGCTTTGTGGTTACCGGTAATCATAATGTAGCAAGTTTGCAATCACAATTTCCTACATACAGGACTGCCTGCTTCTAGGTTGCCATCATAGTAACGTAGAGACACTGCCGTGACAACAAGGGGGTAAGTGAGGTTACACGGAAGTAAATTGCTGGCGGCATCAATGATCCACAATCATTATCATTCTCACATCTGAGAATTTCTATTCAGCGTACCTCCTATTGCATGTCGGAGTCATTGTTTTTGAGTTCTAAATTGCCCAATGACACGGATCCAGCACGTTGTTAACAAAATCATCATTGAAATAAATATCATTATACTCCAAGTACTCTATCCTTTCCCATAGTAACTCACTAACAATTGAGGTCTGATGCTTTTCCAGAAGGTCGTTACTAAGTCACCATTATTAAGATAGTCTGAAGCCGTCTTACAAGAGCAAATGCCTTCCATGAATGGCTAGGGAATTGTTATCATATCAACAATATTGAAAAAGGTTAATCTGCATCAAGAATAGATCATTTGTTTGGATGGTTCAATGTCAGCACGCAAAAGTATAATCCAATATGTTTGAATTTCGACCGATTTATTTGAATACTGTCATGTAGCGATCTCAATTATCAATTCAATAAAAGTCGGATTTGCCAGGGGCATGAAATCATTCAATTAATCGAAAATAATGATGCATATAAGGCATAGATACTATGCACAATATGATAATAAATGATAAATATATTGACACATATAATTTATCAAGCAGTTATTTCGTGTTCAAGTAGAAATTTGAAAAATGAAAAGAATCACCTACGAGAAATCATGAGAGAATATTGAGTAATAGTAAATGTAATTTCAAATCGTCCTGATAGATTATATGAAACCATGATAATCTAATTACAACATCATACTTCTTGCTTGTTAAAGCTTCGATAATCAGCAATGCTTAAACCAACTTAGCCCTTTTCTGTCAAAGTTATGTTCGAAAATAATTTTCAAACAGAAATTTTATTTTTTTAAGTTACTGACGTTTTCTGCATCAAAACTTCAAGGCCGGAGGTCCTTGTGAGCTTCCCATATTCCCATATTTCCAGGCCTAGGTCCGGCTCGACCCAGTTCCAACTCCACTTGCGAGATTGGGATTGATGCTATAAGAAAGCTCTTGTTCTTTTCAACTATTTCACTACTGAGTTTAGAAGTTCCAATCTTCCAAAAAATAGTCAAAGTTGACTCAAAAACTTTCAGTAGAAATGTATGAAATATAGCTAATTTGCTTATCAATAATAGGTTTAAGTTATAAGAAAGATTGCTCCTCTTAAATGAAGTCATTGTTGCCTATTTTTGACATTAATAGCTAAACCATTGCCATTTGTGAAAAGTGGCTCCGAACATCAGAAAGAGGAAGTATTTCGCTTTCGTCTAGCAACAGTTGATTTCGCAAATAGAATAGCTAAATATTGAGTTGCATCCTCAGTTGAAAAATGGGAGCAGACAGGAATAGCTGCCATTTCATCCAATCTCAGGAATCATCAGCAGACCAAGTTCACATCTCTCAACATCGACACAACTCCCTATTTAAAGTTGCAGCCATGCCCGGGTAAATTTGAGATTTGCAATTAACAAGTCAGTGAAATTTCGACGGGCATTCAAATTGATTTCGCCCTCAGCAAACGGCCATCAAATCCAACAAATCTTGTTTTGTGACCTCTGAACTGCTTTTGCTTTTGTGTTAAATTTGATAATGAAAATGAAATTCATGAGCGCCTCATGAAATCACGCAAGAATTTCACGACACGGATATACGGTCGCATAACCATTACTGTAACTGTTATTTTCGACGTATTTGTTTGTTCATTATTCACACAGTCAAGACAGAAAATTCTTTTAGCAGGAATGAATTGTCTCTCACTTTTTTCAGGTCTACGGATATTTTGTAATTTTAGTAATTTAGTGTTTATTCAAATCCTTCGGTAAGATTATGATGTATGCAACATCAGAAAGATGCTGTTCTATTGTACTAAAGAAATCCCTTGAAGCGAACTTTCTTAACTATCTTTTATGTTAGATGCGTCAAATGAGAAAAGCTGTGATACCCAAGCAGGAGTTTAAAAAAGGATTCTGATGTTACCCACTTTTAAAATGTTTGCTTTTGTGTAAAATTGTAAAATTCCTTTTAAGCAGCCTAATTATTCAAGTAAAGCACTAAAAAGTGATGCTTCAAACGAGTTTTGTAACCATGTCATAGGCTTAGCGGCAGAAAATTTGATTCACCATGCTTGTATATAGCGTGCGTATCTGCAAATATTTTAAGGATTCTGCACCAAGGCCTTTAGTTATCTTTTTGATTGCTTTTGTCATTATAAACAAGGTTTGTCTACTGATTTTGCTATTATTACATTCCCAAAGATCCCTTGAGACAGCTCCGCGCGCATGAACCATGTCATTTTGCATGAAGGAAACGAACTAAAATTCAGTCGATTAAAATTCTGGGATTAATCAAACTCGGGATCATAATTCAAGCATTCATAGTTTCGATGAATAAATGACAATTAGCATAGTAAACAGCAGATATAATGACACCATTCAAATGAACTTCTGATTATCAATCAGGTTATGATACTACGATGTATTAAATTAAGTTTCTGGCCAGACGGAATGTTCACATTGTATAATGAATGACCAGACTGAGTTTGCTGCATCGTGAAAATCGAAAAATGAGTATGTGTTATGAACCATTTTTTTTCACAGCAAAATTATTGGAATCTTTCACAAGTCTTTATTATCATCCATTGTTTACCTTATTCTGTAAAATATTTCATCCTATAGAAATTCCGTTTATTTTCAAGCAACAGTTATTTGTATTGAGCTGAGATTAGTACTATTGGAAGTTTTTGATTATTTGTCTTCTCATATGGATATTGAAGCTTATACACAAATGAAAACATTCTCAAACACAGAGGTATTATTTCGTTCTTTGTATTTGTTAGGAGATTAGTATATTGACTGAGTGTGGGAGACGGTACGGAAAACAATTTTCTTCTGCTTATTTCACTTGACGCAGAATTATCTGGTATTTACTTTCGTTGTTTAGCAATAACACTTGAGCTTCTGAAATCTTTATCAGCTGCATGTGTACAACAGCCTAATACACATCCACGAAGAAAATATAGAAAGTACTTGATTCGTGAAAATAACTCTTGTGAGCAGATTTAGTATTTTCGTTGACTTTGGGTAAATAGATCATTTTGGATGTGTTATGGATTCAGTATTGTAATATTGTTTCAATATACACACGTGAGAGTCTGCATTTACTGCTGGGAACTCGCTATCTTCAAAAAATGTATTTACTCATCGATATTTCTTGTTGGTGCAGATATCGATGGTGCATCAAGCGATTCAGCATCATACGTAAACCGCACTTTCAAAACTCAACCATTAATTTGATCATCTGCACGATATGGAATTCACGCCAAGAACTTCTTATGTGTTTATTTTAGCTATTCAAATCAGTTTCGAGAAAAATATTTTCATCTTATCATGAAACAATCTTAATAATACGTTCATGAACTCATCATGAAAATGTAGTGGAATTTCATGATTTCTTCTGTCTATAATCTATATGAAACAAGCACAACATTGCGTAGATGACGATGTTTTCGGAGTGATATGAATAATTCATTGAAGTTTATGCGTTTCCGTTATCGTGAACGTCTTGGGTACTTAAGTAGCTGAGTACGGAAAACCCCTTGATTCTATCATCTCTCATCTCAAAGAATATCCAAACCGTAAGACACGTAGCATTCTGAACTAATTAGCTGATATTTTTGCGCTGACAAGAGCTGATAACATTATGATGGAATATCAACAGATAGTTCACAAAGTGGGAAAACGCAGACAACAGTATGCTTAGAATCGAATGACAGCAAACAGTTTGACTCCAATGAAATATTTATTGTAGGCGAAGACCTTCATCAGGCTATTTTGACATAAAATTTCATATGCAAATACATTTACTGTCTCCTCGGATACTGAATTTGATCGTTCACTACTAGCAAAATGGTTTTGCTGAACAAGGAGGAGATGTTGACATTCTGAAATGTGAAGGGTAAATTTATTCTTAGAATATAAATCAAAATTCGAGGATTCGATGGAATCAGAAATAGAGGCAGTAAATTTGCTTTGACAGGTTTGTCTAGAATGAGATTTTCAGTGAGCCATTAGATCGGTCAATTTCATGTTTTTATGTCTGCTACTTCACTCACATAAGACGCTGAGTCAATTTAGAACTTCTATGTCAAATCAACAGGCTTGCCAATAGGAAATAATTTTCCGTCCCAGTCTTGCAGAAAAAATACCAAGATTCCCATGGGATCTTCATCCCATCAGATAAAACGATTATTGTTTTAACCTTTCTCTCATAATTCAGTTTCATATGAATATCGTCTTTTTTATATTTTTTATTTCAATTTTTTGTTTGTCCTGTTGGCTCATGATCAGCACTAACTAAAATTGTGTTAGTGGGAAATTTCAGTGATATTCTACTGTCAATATCATATTTATTTTAATTTGGGTCCTCTGGTGCAACTCCGGTACTGCTGATGCAAAATATGATTTCTACTTAGTCTGTAGCTAATGTAAACTGTATATCAGCACGTGCTTTGTGATTCCTTGATGATATTCTGATGGAGTAGTCTATACTGTTTAGCGTTTCAAAATACGGACCAGTCATGTCATCCATTACATTCGAAGTTAATACAATTACGAATAATTATTATAATATACATGTGTATTACACGAATGCACATGCTTAGTCCTTTCATTGTGTCTCTTTGATTATTCATCTTATGATATTAATTATGATGTTAGTGGAACAAACGGACTTTTTCCGTTGAATATTTTCCTTGAGAGAATTGAATGCGGCCCACTGTCTCAGTATAATATGAAAAAGTCCTATGAAATCCCCATGAGTTTCCTATTCCCATTGACAGCCCTTCAGATCGATGATCTACGCAAGGTTAGCGTGTGTAAAGAATGAAGACGTTGATCTACTTCGGCGTGTTGTTCCACTACCGCCCCTTGAAATGAGAGTGATCTGAACTGCGGAGGAATTATGATAAAGTAAACAAGAACATCGCTGATAGTCGGTCATGGTTGTTTTGTGGTTTGTTCACTCTTACGTTTCAGTTCATCAAACTACACCGGATTATTCACGCGTCAACATAACTTTTGTAACACGTTTGATATATTATTGTTGATAATAATGACAATTGTACAAGTTTGATTTTATTTGTTGTCTTAGCACCGTTTCTGGTCTCGGTTTACTTTTGAAATGTTAAACTGAGAATGATGAACTCTGATTCTGTCTCTGATCTGCAATTGCCTGTCGGTCGTGTGCAGCGTTTCTTGAAGAAGGGAAACTATGGTGAGCGTATTGGTGCCGGTGCACCAGTCTACCTCGCTGCTGTCATGGAGTATCTTGCAGCTGAAGTCCTCGAGTTGGCAGGTACCGCTGCTCGTGACAACCACCGATCTCGCATCATCCCACGTCACCTTCAGCTTGCTGTCCGCAATGACTAGGAATTAAGCAGACAACTGAGCGGAGTCACCATCGCTCAGGGAGGTGTCCTTCTCATCATCCAGGCCGCACTTCTCCCCAAGAAGTCTAAGTCCAAGAGCTCTCAATCTCAATTTTTTTTAATGAAGTCGTAATGCACGTGAACGCTTAAGTGGCCCTTAAGAGGACCGTCATTTGTCTTGTTTTGTTTTGTCACTGCTGCATTTCTCTCATTCCCTTTTTGTGTTTATTACTGACCTGCTGTGCTTGACGCATTATACAATCCACTCGCTCGCTGATGACTCCATTCTGCATGCGTCCCTTTCTTGTCCCGATCAAAGCGCTTGTAGCCAACGTCTAGATCTGGATAGAGTGACATTGAAATTTTCTGAGTCTGAATTTTTTCTCTCATGAATGTGTCCAAGACATTTCTACTGTTGTTACGGCCACTCCATTGCAGCTTGTAGAATAACATTTTTATGCTTGGGTGACACTAGCTGACACATCGGCTGGCTGCCAAGTTGTCTTGAGCAGTTGTACGATCTTTACACTGTCCTGGTTCGCTCTGTAATGAAGCTCTGTTCACACGTCTGGCCCTTCGAGAAGTCAAGGTATATTTGAAAATATTCAACGATGTACAGTTTAATGGATGATGCTAGTCTGCATCCTCGTTCTTCTGCCAGCTGAAAAAGAGGAATTACCTAAGCAAATGTGTATGTTGTTAGTAATCAAGCCTTGTTATCGCACTGTACATTTCAAGAGAACTTTCTTTCATAGAACAGCTAGGTTGTGGAAGGAACTTCCTTTGTAGGCATTCCTAACATCTATCGCTATTGAAGCATTCAAAACGACTGTCTATAAGCTTCCGCGTATCTCAGAGTTGACAAATTTTATCTTTAGCATGCTTTCGTTATGTTATATTGGCTTTGTTATCATCATCTTTCTAGGCATTTCTCCTTTTGGCCTTCTTAGTTATGAAGTGATTAAATCTTACTTTTGTTAATCTACCAGTTATGGAGTAAAAGGGACATACAGTATGCCTAAATTTCCAATACTTTTAGAGATACTTAGATATCCCGCCTCGTCATCATCACCTTTCTTTTCCTCTACCTTCCTTCAGCTGATAGATTCCTTTAGCCTGTCTCTTTCTTCTTTAAATATTGATTTTAAATAGGCCATTTGTTTGACGAGATGTCTGAATAGGGTGTTGCATACTAACATCTGATGATATAAACATCGGACCTCATTCCATCATGATCGATAAAGTGCATGTTATGAGGGAATGCTATGAAAGTTTATCAAAGGAAATGTGTCTTCTAGAATGATTTGATTTGTAATTTGTCACATTGTATAACGCACCATGAGTTCAGGACAAGTTAGTTTGTACTGTCAGAACAACTATTAAAAGTCCGAGGATTTTTAGCAACATGAGATAAATATGTCATATCAGATGTAACGGCTTTAGATTAGAGGTTGTTCTTGATGCAGAGAGGGCAACATGTAGCAGTTCCTGATATGCTATAACCTTGAAGGGCTTAATTGTTATCGCCATTTTGTTTACTTATAAATATTTTTGAAAAACAAAATTTTTCAATGTTTTATCACATCAGGGAGCGCTTTTTCTCCCGTCTCTGTGGCATATCAATTGTTTTAGATAAATCCAATGAAGGTTTAAAACATAGGTGGCATGATGTGCACATATTCATCTGTGGAATATTCAGTATCATCAAATGCGATCACAATATTCAGCCGACAATTTAATACCGGTACATATTTTAAAACTTCTGTCTCAAAATTCGAAAACCTTGACAATTGCAAATTGATGATCATATATGATTATTAGTTGCACGGCAAACTTAGGGCAAATAAAGACCGAACAGCCTGCTGTGCAATCCTTCAGCTTGGTCAGCCATTCTGCATGTCATAAGGTAGTTTGGGTCATTTCGAGTCGTACTGACAAATCCCTGTTGGACGAAATGCAGAGTTACGGCTGTCAAGGAATTTTCTTCAAGTCAGTGGATGTCTTTCAATTCTGACACTCATCTTGCCAACCACGTTTTTCATCACCAAACAATTGTGATCATCTACTGACGATATGTTTAAGTCATTAAATAAACCTTCGATGTTTACCTTAAGTTATCATTGGTTTTCTTTCTACGCTCTTCTACTTCTAATCAGTCAATTTTTTTGATGCATCTGCCATCTTGTCATATTATTTCATGGAATTTATCCATTATTTTAATATATTCGGACTTTTCGGGATTTTGTGAAATAGAGGAATCAGATTGAAATTGAAAGTATGATCGGTTATCACATTTTGCAGTTTGTAAAGAGCTCAATATTTCGCAAATGATCACAATTTTTGATCTTGAAGAGCTGCAGTTCTCTCTACGTATTCGGTCGTATCTGTGATGTTATCTATTGGCACAAGCCCTATCAAGTAGCAGTTGTCTGTTATTTCCTCTTATATTGATGGTTATCAACACTGATAGCGGATTTACTGTTGTTGGTAGATTATTACCGAATAAATTTGAGCTCTCGATTGAGACAATAGAATGCATTCAGTTGGCTGAAAAGGTTTTTGAGGGAGGGGAGGAGATAATGAAGTGTGAAAGCGATGGAAGAGTTCCCCTCATGTCGCTATATCGACGTTCAGACAAATTGTTTGCATTTCAACTTGTTACTGATCTGTGCCGGCAGCTACAAGTGGCCTTTCTGATAGCACAGTGCAGTCCCGGTGGCCACTCTACGGCCCAGGTTTCGCAACTATCGTTGCTGTGCCGCGCGCGTGCTTGCTGGTTGTGCAGCGCACTTCATCTGAGCTGGTTGCTTGGCGACGCGCGTCTCCTACAAGCGCTACGCGTTCAATTGCCTTTCGGTTTGCAGCGTGAAAGAGTGTGCGACGTTAGTGCTCTTCTTCTTTTCTCCGATTTTTGACTCTTGTCCCTTCTAATGAGCGACATCGACTACGCTGGTATTGTCAAACGTCGTCTCAGCGATGTGAGTGATTGTGCTTTCATTCCTACGTTCAGTGATTGCCTTTAAGTCATGCATGAATCTATTTTGATTACCTCATTTGCTATCCTGGGTTATTCTATTTGCCCAAATCACTTCCACAGCTATCATTTCGAAATGAAATCGATGCCTTTCTTTTTCTGCAGCTCGAGAAATCGCTGGTTATGGACGGTGGAGACACCGGCAACGATGGAGGTGACAACATGTCTAAGAACAGCCTTATGCAACAAAACATCGACCTCAGGCGTAAATTGGAGGACGAACATTCCCACTACAAGAACAAACTGCAATCTTACCAAGATAGTCAACAACGACAGGCGCAATTGGTGCAGAAATTGCAGGCTAAAGTGAGCATTGTTCAAACTTTTTAATAATGCGTCAGCTCATGGTGAACAGATTCACATTCTGAACTTAAGTTGACTGAAATTGATCAGCATGCATGGAATATAGAATATGACTTAGAAATTCTGCAATTTCAAAATAAACCCTTGACGTAGAGTTGCATTAGGCAATGTAGCACTTTTTTGCTAATTGAAGAATCTTATAATTTGAGGCGCTATTCAAATAAATCAATGATCATTAGAAGATTGCGATTGACTTTCCAATTCCTTTTTTGACGTATTGATATTAAAAATTAAATTTTAGATTGATCAGATTTGCAATAATGGTCGGCCGCATTTGACACAGAAATGAGAGTAATAATATATTTCAGCTAAAAAATCATGTAAATGATACACCTTTTCCACCTCATGTATCAAATCGCTAAATTCAATGTCAAAAGTGGTCAAATGAAGAATAGTTCTTGAATTCAGACATTCAGTGGCTAATTTCTGAATTTCATTTCAAGTATGCAGTTTCTCATTTCTAATGTTTAATTATTAAGGAATGAGAAAATTGCTGTCACACATCTCAACTCATGAATAATTTTCGCAATTGATTGATAAATATATCGATAAAAACCAATTCAGTTCCGTTTCCGGATTGATTTTTCTGCAAATATGCCAAAAAATTACACCTCCTTGGTTGACAAGCAAAGGATTTATTGTTGCTGCATAAGAGCGTAATGAAGATGATGTAGACACGGCTATAGTCCCAAAGCGAGATCATGGAACTTGGTAGGCCTATGAATGTAGAGAACGTCAGAAGTGTGCATCACCTTCAGTGAATGCTATATTTCAATGACATGGGGGTGGGGAATTTTGCTACCTGGGACTGTATAGAGGTGCAAGGTGAATATATATATATATATATATATATATATATATATATATGTACAAATGAACCAGAAAAGTGTTCGTTGAATCTAAGCAGTAAATTTGACTTTTGATTCTTCTAGAAAAAGTCTTGCTTTTTTAATTGAATTTCATTAACCTTTACTTACACTTTTACGAGTAGAAGGATGTTATTGGCGAATGCTCAAATAAAATTAATAAAAATGCAATTAAAGCATGCAAGATCTAATTCTTAAAACATAAAAATAAAATGAATCTATGCAAATATGCTGGTACATTATAGGGAACTGGGGTGGATCCCAGAATGGGGATTCAGTGAATCTTTCTTTTAAAAACATCCAGCATTTACATACGTTTTTGGTTTATTTACTATCGTTTTGACAATCCTACAGTTTAATTGAGGTAAATCTTCAAGGTAATCGTACCTCTCAGTTCATTGATGAATTATCTCAAAGCAAAATGCATTTTCATCTCTGATTTGAGATAATTGATGATTGAATATCGCATTCTTATGCATGAATTGGAAAAGGTGTATTCTTAAAAATGACTGAATTTCAGCGGAAGTGAATTGTCAAAAAGTATAGTGTTGATTGTGATGAGTACCTATGGGATGGACGCGGGTAGATGACATAGTGTAGTAGCAAAGGAATTGATAATTTCTGAGGCTAGGATATATATGCACGATAAAATCACGAAGAAATTTATTTTTGAACTTAATGGTTGCATTCAAATCGGATTCCCTTGAGACACGAAAGCTTTGCAGTGTGAACTATTTAATAAATAACGCATGCTCGTACCATTCTACATGTATTTGGTGAGAACAGAACGTAGAAACTATTTCGATTTTAGTTGATAAAAGATATGTCTATCATCTCTATTGACTGATTTTTGATATTGAAGTATTATGTTGTTAAAACAAGTGCTTCTTTCAATTATCCAAGTCCATCAAATCATTTTGCTTTCTCGATTTCCAATTTCTTTAATTTAGTTTTAGATGAGTAAAAAGAGTAATGAGCGCATCATTTAAGTATAAAATGAGTCCCTCATGTATTGACTAAATACTAAATTCAAAAATGACAGTTGAGTATGCAAATACTTATGTAAACGTGCGATATGCTAATCCCAGCCTTAATCATCATATTGATGTCATGTTAGTTTGTTCCAATGTGAGGGATTCATAAGAAAATGAGCGCTGATAATGCACTGGAAATTTGTAAATTTAATCCTGCTGGTTCGCTCACAGTGTTTCCGATATCAATCGTCTTTTTCCTATACGAGACAAAGCTTTTGCTCATAAAAGAAATTAAGTATTGTTGATTGCCATCGATGCAAGCAGTGACCATCACTTCAAAAATTACAAATAAACGTAGAAGTAGATGAAAACGGGTCTGAAGCATTTGCTGGTAGTTCATAATTCTAGTTTCATAATTAATATTTTTCAATGCTTTCCTGCTGTAGCGACGTTGACTGCAATGATGTATCAAGCACTGTTACACTTATCTGTTACTTTTTCTGCCACATGTTTATTAAATTATATGAAGAATTTGAGAAAATGTTGTTAGCTTTCAAAGTGGTTGGATGCGTATCGCATTGTACCGCATCGTCTAGTGATTCAGATCATGATGGGATGCGTATAACTTTTGTTTGAAAGTTGTATTGCTTGAATGTTTTTGTCTGATAAGTTAGTCAGACGGAGCGTTACTTGAAACCATGGAGATATCAAAATACTTCATTAATGACAGTTTGCTTCAAACCCCTGCGATCCTCATAATGCTATTTATTCACTAGCTCTTGGAATGCATCGCAGACTTATGAAGTAACGGAGAATAAGGATCAATGGGTGCTAAATTAGACCAGCAAGAGTTTTCTTGAACAGTCTCCCACAGATCGATCTTCTCATTACAAAATAAATCTGTTGTAACCGATCACCGTTCATTCTCAAGAGGGAATGGCGAACAATGAAAAAGGAAAGAATGAAATCACTGAGAATCTCATTCCACGGCATTTTGATTAGGCCTACTCGGAGATGTTTCATCTTTCATCATACGTGACAAGTGCATTTCTCTAGCTCAATGTTGGTAGACTTAAGATGGAAGCAAGAATGAAAAGAAATTCAACTAAATGACTTTATTTACCCAAAGAATAAATCATTAAGGTAATAATAGGCTTACCACGTATAATCAGCAATAATACTGCGACAACTCGCTATCACGAATTTGAGCTTAGACTGAAAGCCAGATTGCTGTCAACACCGCATTGTTTTCCTAAAATTATCCTGAGTATTGTATTCCATAATTACTTAGTAGTTCAGGATCGTTTGACTGAAGTGGAATCATTAATGGAAATATTTGAAATATTGCCTTACTTTCGCAATTAGTATTGCTATTGAGAAACTATTATCTCTTATGTAAATCTATGCTACCATGAATGTTAATGACCGTTACATAATAATGCACATAATTACCGAAGTTAACTCCAATTCAATGGAGCATATTTGTAAACATTACTACAAAGATCATTTTTTTCTATTTTTCTTCATTCTTATGTTTTGTTACTGGCTTCGACTCCATTGGAGTTTAGTTGTAATGCTTGAATATGAATTATTCATAATCTGGCTAATCATTTGTTGACAAAACGTTGGCAAAAATTTGTTGCTGGTAAATTGTGAAAGACACAGGCAAATTATATATTCATGAAAAACTCGGTATTTTTCTAATCTACGGCAGTGATTATTTTGATTGTCAAGTCTATTTCATGACAGCGTGGTTGAATTGTCTTAAGTCGTTAATTCTTAAAATATAAAATTCGTGATTTTGGCTTTTCGATGGATAAAACAAGATATTCGGAGATATCGACTCATCAAAATTAAGTTCTTTAGTATATTAGAGTTTATTAAATTTCTTCTTCGCAGAGTCTACTACTCTCATATGCATATTTTTGATCGGCCAAAGTGACGAATATCTTTAATAATAATCTATTCCGCAATTTCTCTTGTGCCATATTATGAATTCCATTTATCAAAGACTATACATAGTTTCCTTGCACTGCGATCTGTAAGCGAACTGAAGATAGATGGATTCATAGAACAGTAGATTCTATAGCAAGGATAAAACACAATAAGAAAAAACTTCGGTTATCTGTGGTCACGCGTTTTCTCTGAGCAGAATACACTAAGAATGTGAAATGCAGTAACCGGACATGCGTTAAAAAAGGTGTTGATCATAAGGTCACTAATAATTAAGAGTCAATGTAATCATAGATATGACAGAAATGCTCTGCTCAAAGAACTAGCGTGGCTACAGATAACCGAAGTTTTTTTTCTTATTGCTATTTATCGTTCGTATTGCACTAATCAAAGACTTCATACCGTTGAAATTGAATATTTTTGGAAAAAGCTACATATTTGCTCTCTTTAATCCATCAAACTGAAGTTGTAAAATTTTAGAACTTAACGGTTCTGAATTCTTAAATTGTAGAGCAATATGATAAGTTCAGTAGAGTTAAGAAACTGTAATGAAATTCATATCTTGTTTATTTTTCCTCGATATTTATTCGTAATGAGAATGAGCGGGGGTTTGTTAACATGGGAGGATGAAATTTGAGGACATTTTGCTCAATTTGTAACGCAAATTAGCGAACAAACAATTAGACATTACTTTGGATTTTGTGTTGCCCAGGTGATAAACACCAGTTTCAGCTGGAAATAGGAATTATGGCAATATTGCCTACGAATTAATCATTTATATTCTCGCTTTGTGTCCATATTGAAGCAGACAACAAGTGGGAAGCGATAATTGTGGGGAACTAGACAATCAGAGCCAACCGGATAAATCTACAACGATTATAAGAGAGTCAGCAAGCGAAAGAGTTGGGATAGAATTCTGAAGAGAAATCCTTGAACTATTAAATGTTAACACTAAAAATTAAACAGGGAATGAGGAACTTGCCGAGTAAGGTTCGATGATTTTCCATTTTCGTTTTTCCGATTCTGTAGAGTTCACTAAATAGTTGCATTCACTCCAAATTTGTATTCAATTTGATATTTATTTATTAATCCGACGTCACAGATACTGCAGCTCCCGATAATAAGAGTTTAATAAATTGGTTTGAATGAATAATGGAAAGTGGGAATGATACTTGAGGTGGTGAAGCTCATCAGGATTAATAATCGTTGTGTAGGGGAAAATTAATTAGAGCAGATTGATACAGGAAATTAAAAGTAGAATGAACGATAGGAATAACAGTGATAACAGTCTGCAAATGAGGTCTTTTGTGCATGAAGGATAGACGTGCATGAGGAAGTAAAAGAAGAAATTGAAAAGTGAATGCAAGATGCCAAAAAATGAATGAAGTATTTAATCTAGGAATGAAAGATTGAAATGAGGAAGTTGAGATTTTGCTAAAAAGTCGTTCAGACTAGAAAAATATAAAAACAAGGAAATGAAGGAAAGTAATGAATAGATGATGAGATGGAGTGAGAACTGATGAATTTGGAGTGTGATGATACGAGGAATAAGGACAGTGGGAATAAGGAGTAGGAGAGATTGGTTTTGATGGTGATAGCTATATTCCTTCGTCTGAGGATTATTGTTTTCAGTATACTGCGTGATTGATGCTATAAAACAGGTTGCAACGAGCTGCTTGTAAAGAGTAGGCCAATACTGGATAGATATGTAATTAGGAACGACTATTCGCGTTCTCAGGTCCTTCAGTACAAGAAGAAATGTACTGAAATGGAGCAACAATGCGCAGCCGTTAAGGCTGACTATGCATTATCCCTTCCGGTAAGAATATTTATATATCAGTGTCGCACTATTATTTTATGCTTGCACCTTGCACAATAGTCTGTTGCACAGTCCATGTTGTCTGTAGGTGTTGCAATACAAGAAGAAATGTACGGAAATGGAGGCGAAATCAGTTCTCGAACAAGACCAGATACGATCAAAGCGGGTAAGTGGATTCTTCATCGTGTGCGCGGTCTGATGTTGTATAATAGCTAATGACACACCTTGTTGACTAGAAAGTGACGACGACCACGCACTGTGCAGCTCTTGAATTACGTTCGGCTATCTTCTCCGCCCGCTCGAGTGGTATTTTTGAAGTAATGGCTTAATAGAAGAGGATTACGACAACCTTTTCACCTTTCAAATTTAATAGCTAATTATTTAATGGTGTCATTGTCTTAAATAGCCATTGTATTAATGGCGTCTCTCTTCAAGACGATGGCGGAGAAGTTAGCCAATTGTCAAATATTTACTTTTATTTTCCTCTCTGATGTGAATTTGCTCATTTTTTTGATAAAATGCTTGTCATTACTAGAATTCATGTTTCTGAATATTCACGTTTTTGATTTTCTACGTACCCTTATTCAAGTCAGTGATTGTGTTTGCTGTATTCTCTCTTCCAAAGAGGCCTGTCAAGCGTGAATCATTCGAGGAAACACTCGTAGTCCCGAAATCCACGGAATATCCGATAGCCGTTGAGACGATGATGGGCTCCTCGCTCATGAGATGACCAAACTTGCGCTCATTCATTGTGTAGACAGTGAAGAAGCGAATTTTCTTTCTCCACTCCAGCATTCTCACGTACACTGAATCGTCATTCAACCCTATGTACATGTATGTGCCGAATCTTTCTCCAGTACCACGTTGTACCACATTTGAGTGCCTCTGTTAGCCTCATTGTCCACGAGGCACATCCATACGTTGTCACTTAACACACATGGCTTCTTCTCACCATTTTCTCGGGAGGGGTAGGGATGATCTCCACACCTTCGACAATTCAATCATTGTTCTCCTGCCAAAACTAATTTGAGCATCTTTGTCTTGATGTTAAAGATGTTATTCACATGTTGAAATATTCCTCAAGCCTCATATTTCTTACGTGGATCTCGCCTACTGTGTTGAGCAGCATTACTTGATTCTTCGACTTATTCATTTCCAACTCAACTTCCTCACTATATATATATGGCGTTTGAGGGATGAAGTTCATATCAGTTGTCAGTTCGGTGAATAGTTCCAAGTCATCGGCGTATTTTAATATTCCAAGTACTCGGGCCACCAATGCTTATTTCATAGTTATGCCCTTCGAGCATTTCTTCTAGCTTTATGGTCACCAGTTTGTTTACAATCTTAAAATCCAGTGAAGACGAAAAGAATAACTGTCGCACATCATTTTATGCATGCAACTTTCAAAACCCATTCATTATCTTTTATATTTGAGTGGCCGAAATACCTTATATAGTGCTTGATCAGATGGTCAATTAATGTGGACTTGGAATGAATGCAGGACCGTAATGCTATAAGTTCTTGAACTTCAGGCGAGCTCATTTCTCATAGTAATAGGGATGTGACAAGCATAATCAACTTATTGGAACTAGGTAGATTGAAATAAATATCAACTGATTGCTGACTTTTCCTCCCATGACAAAGACGCTTTCAACATTATGCATGGGAACAAAGCAATCAATCTTCAGCGATCAATGATACTTTGCACTTGTAATTAGTCGCCATCTTAGTATTATGTGCGATGTTACCTAACTTACGAGGTTCGAATTCCCGTTATTGACGCCTGTTTTCTCATACATCCAGCTAAATACTTGAAGATGATTTTAAATTATGAAAATCATGATTTTGAAGAATAATCGTCATATTAGGAGCTTGGCATGAGTTCATTGATGTATTTATTCATTCTATAGTCAATTATGCTTGCTAAAACCTGATTACACCGATATCACTCTGTGTGTCACAAAAATTTTCTGTTATAGAGATCTAAACCCTGATATGTTGGAGACGTCAAAGCAAATGAGAAACCTCGAAAATTATATTGGTTTATATCACTTAGAAGTGTTTGTACATAAATAATCATTGCACATGTACATGCAAAATTGCATGCACGTGCGTATATTTATGGCAGTTTTTAATTGATCAAACGGCGGCTACATATTTTGAGAAAGTGATAGATGATCCCCTCATTCTATGTGAGAGATGGATTACTAGAAAAACGTCATCCTGAGCACTTATTGACATACAGATTATGTTTCCCATTTAGTACCAGCTCTCTCTCCTTTTCTCTGCATATTGTTAGTTACCTGTCTTCTCCTAGACTTTTTATGATAAATTACCATGGATTGTTTGTTTCACAACTTCTCCTGAACTGCTCCTCAGCCTATCTCCGTTCTCACCCGCCATGAGCACACTTCCTTGTTTCTGCTGTGCTCCCGCTCTGGCGCTTGGATTGGTTGGAGCACCGTCGGTGCGATACCTTGTCCAGCTTGGCACCTGTCGATGCCACAATATTTGTGCATTCAGGGAGTGTTCTACCTCTCTCCTTCACCCAAATCTTCACTTCCGGCTTTTCTGTGCTCAGTGCCTCATCTCTTCATCGGCTTCAATGCCCACCGACGGCAATCGTCGTCTTACTCCTCGACGTTGGAAGGCCTTCATTCAACAACGATCAGAGCAGGACCCGAGCACTTGTTCGAGTTCTCGTCCAGGTCCTGCTCCCCCTCAACCTACTGCGACTCCTGAGTCCGCGGGCAAATCAGAGGTGATCGTGAATTCTCTTCAGCAATCTCATGTGATTTATTAGTGCAGAATTGTATTGTCAGTGATGACTGATGAGTGTCCAATCATAATTGTATAATCTAGTCGAACATTGTTTCTTGTTTATACTCGGAGGTGCTTCCATACGGCCTTATTTAAGACCTATTTATCCTACAATCATTTTTTGGTGCTAAGTGTTTAACAGAGTGTACCTATTATAAAAGTCTTCCCGACTTGGAAAACAGAGCGGCCACAGGGCTGATGGTCAGTGTTATCCAAGAAAACAACATTTCTCTTGCAATAGCGTTTGATCTGCACACATCAGTTTTGTTTGGGTATTGAAGAGCAACCTATTCAAACCTGTCTGCTCAAAAGGCATATTAAAGTGTTAAGCAATTCGCCGTAGCGAAATGTGTCAATTGGTAACTAAAAGAACAAACGAAGTCCTAATGAGTTTTTAAAATTATCTTGCTTAGTGGATGAACAAATAACAGATGTCCTCACTTCATGTGAAGCGAATTGACGTGTAAGTCGTTCTATCAGAAATATGATTAAGGTCTCATATTGAAAAGATTCCGGAAGTCTGCTCATTCAAATGATGAGAGGACAGGTCTGATTCCAATCATACAATTATATCTAGCACAACGAGATTACGCTGTCTGTGATCTGCATATGTGTGAGAATTTATATTAATTCTTGAAACCAGAGCGATAAATGAAATGCTACAAAATACGCGTACAAATGTTTTGAATGAATAAATGAAGTCATCAGCAGGAACTTCGTCAGAGCAATCGCTCTAGTGAAGAAAATGAAGCTCTAGCGAAAGTCTCGAAGTCACCCGATCATCGAAGAATGGAGTTCTGTCTTTGGTTTGTCCTTTGCCGTCTGAGATGTACCACTGAAATAACATAAAAGCCAACTTAGAGTTATTTAAATATCAATCAACGATGAAAGTGCCGGTTTTGTTGACCACAACATTATAAAACCTTCGTGTGCATTTCAATCCTTTCAACACATAATCCTGTGCATTCATGACAACGCGTGTGATGATATTCAAAAGTTCGAGCTATTCTGAGGATTATTGAATTATACATCTTTCGATTATTCAATTAAGTGACAGCGCCTTTATCACGAAATGTATATGTACGTACAGTGCACACATAAACCAGCATCCATACAACTTCGAATGACTTCTATCAGTTCATGCCGTTGGACGCAGAAATTGTTCAGATTACTTCATCTTTGAAGAGCACATTTCTTTTGCTATCTTGATTCTGTGAGCAAAATATTGAGAGCTACACTTATATTTCAAATCTTTGCTTACTAACAAACATAATCTTCGATTCTCCTATCAAAGAACTCTGTTGATTTGAGTCCATCACCACCTTATCCTGGCATATATTCATTCACTCATATATTTCTTATTTCTACTCAAACCCACTCTCAACTAAGTTCATCAATTTCTTTCTCTAAATCTACAGTCCGAACCTCTGCAATCTCGGCTAGATATAGCGGAGAACCGACTCCGATTGGCTGAAGATGACCACAGCGTGGATTTGGAGACGGCACTTATCAAGCTGGAAGAGGAACAGCAAAGGTAAGCTTGCATGTCGATCATGTTACCCGTGAACGTCGGTTTTGATAATGGAATCTGTTGTCATGTTTGTACTCGGTGATAGTAAAATCGATTGATGATGTATTGAATAATCATCGGCATTCACACATAAGTGCACGAGAATTAGTGAATGTTTCACAGCATTGAATATCATTAATGGCGAGAAGTTATTTCTGACCATTTCTAGCGATGGCTTAATTGTGAGAGAAAATCAGTGTGAATTGTGATTCTGACTAAAATTTCATTGATTTAATTTTGCCTGATTAACTTGATATTGATATTTAATGTCTAAATTTAATGTTTTTATAATGAAAAATCCATGTTATCTTTTGCCATGTATCACAACAGCAATCCACATTAACGTGATAAGTTTGAGATTGTGAGACTGAATAGCGAATGATGGCAGAAATTAAATTGTGTAATGAAATTCAGATATCTTGAATTTGGAAGTTTCAGTGAGGATGTCCATTATTTGTTGTTTTCTATGATGACTAAATGCATGAAAAAACTTCATTGATTGTGACATTGATATTCATGAACACTTGAACAATGATTTATATTGTAAATTGATGCTTACTTTAAGATCAAAATAATATTGTAATGCTTCTTACCTACACACTTCTCCAGAATTTTATTTTGATGACAAATGTTGAAAGTGAAGATTTCAAACGATAGTTCGAGACTACTCCGATGATTATTGGTTTGAGTTGTGAAGTCAAAGTCAAAAATGTTACATTTTTGTAAAAATTGACCACTGCATGAAATTATAGGCCGATGATCTGTTCCGCAGTTCAGATATTTCTGTAGTTGTTACAATGGATTATCTCCGCATTGCAATTTATGACAATGACATAATTGACTGACGCAATTATTTGCTGATTAATTAGGCATTTAATTGACCGAATCTCATGGTGTTGAGTGCAACACCTCTGACATCGAGTTTGTGGTAAAAAATGAATGCGCTGTTTTCATCAGTTAGTTAAGTAATAATTGCCTGCTGTTCGCGATGCCTGCTGTCATTAGAGGATAAAGGGTAATTTTTCGTTTTCGATTATTGATGTATTTCTAATGCTTCATTATACAAATTAAGTAATTTTTTTGTTCTTTATTGTAAAAATGAATTTTATCTACCCTTAAAAATAAACATCAGATAAGGAATAAAATGAATGTTATCTACATTTATGTTAAGTAACGATTGTTTAGTTTCAGATTATGTTTGACTTAAGCGTTTTACTAGTTCTGATTGCGTGAATTTGTGTGATATCAAACCGAATTTGCACCGCAAGTCAGCTCATAGTGACCGCGAAGATGAGTCACCGTAACTTCGCAAGCTTCATTTTCAAGTGTCAAGCGTAAGATATTGAGATTATTCTCAGCACATTTAATGATCTTGAAGTAATCTATCTCGAAAAACCAAATCAGTCTAAACATGCCGGCAAATCAGCAAATTGACTTGATGAAATTAACAGATTCCGACAAAGTCAAGAATTATATTATTGAAAGACCACCGTCAATGAGGGAATGTTCTCTCTACAATAGCTTCAAAGCCTCAGAAATGCAGTACTGATACGGATTTATATGAAATTCGCCTTCTTTTTGAACTATTTCTAGGCCTATCTTGTGCATAATCTTAACTCTCATGTTCCATGCGCATCCGATCAGCTCCTTATCTTGATTGATGTTTTGAAGATCGCACAAGACAATACTGAGTGTTCTGGCTTTGTATGATTCTCAACATTGTGTCGCTGATGGTCAGTGTATGTACTGAAACATTGTGTGCAAACAGAAATCAAGTCAATCATCTCTTTCAATTTGAAACGGTAACAATGTGACACATGATCCAACAAAATCAGTCAAAATTGATAGAAAATTGAGCGTGACACGCGTGTTGTCCTCGGAAGTTGTAAACCTGTTTCACAATTCCTGACTGCAAGCTACTTGTCACGATCAGTTCTACTTGACATCACGGTGAGGGGCCCGGCCTATCCACGTTCACTCGAGCTTGGAAGATCTGTTCTGATCAGGTCTGCGAGATGTAGGCGGCCATTGTGCGTTACCAGCACCGTGTTGGTCGTCATAGTGACTCCGTTCCACTTGACTGCGCTGACTACATTGTCAGCATTACTTTTGTACGGCAATAAACCTACTCCTCATTCCCTTCCGCTCCAAACACTGTTGCTATGAGGACGAGGCTGATGTGCACTGATATTACATGACTGAAATCATCTCCGGTAGAACGTGTCCATCATCATCTGCAGTGATGCTGTGTCTTCTGCCAGCCCTTCATCTTCTGCCTCTCTCTTCCTTAATTTGGTAGTTTTCTAGCCGTTTTTTAGTGATCTGAAGTTCATGACTATTCACACCATGAGAGAAACCAGTAGACCGTTAGAAGCCGTGACAGATACAAAATATCAAAAGTGAATGTTGTGCAGAATTCAGCTGTTCATTTGAGGCTTTTCTACAATGCACCTGTCATGAACTAATGATGAAGGGGAAATTTTCCCCCAGCGCAAATTTAGAAATGCGCTATCTCAAGGGCTTTTCTCTATCACAAATCTTTGTGCAAAAATGATGTCAGAATTCCTATCGTGCTTAGTCGATGGTTGCTTTAACAAATTAGAGCATCCATTAGAACATCGAACTCCAGTGAGAGAATGAATAAGAGAATTGTAGTTCACGCCTACAACTCAACTTGACAATTTAAATTATCTCTTGAAACATGACCTCTGCATACTTTCCTACTCTACTTACGTCACACGCTTGATGATTGCGAGTATTTCACCATTCCTAGCATCCACTACAATTCAGTCAAATGGAGGGAGAATTATTCTCATTCTCCTGATTTTACCATTTAGTGGCGAGGGTTAGTATGATGAGAAAGAAATGGATGGACGATATTTTTGGAAAATCCGCCAGATAAAATAGCTCTCGGTGATGAAAATGGACAGTACTCTACGAAAGCAGATTAATACACGCTGGTTAGTGTCTGAGAGAGCAAATCATGGCATCTGATCAGAAGACGTAATTGGCATGATGTTATTTAGGACACTGTTGCTAAAAGTTCATCAAATAGCTTTGTGGATGTGGTGGGCTATTTAATCCATCTGTACTAGCTTCTGAAGTTTCTTGACGATTGCTAAAGTTTATGGGACACAAAAAGAAAACCTGTGATTGCAGCTAGGTCATTATCTCATTCCATAGCATACACAATAAAGGGATCGAAGTAACCATTCATAGAGGTTCTTTTGTTGAAATTTACATTTAACTACATTTTCAGGGTAGTTCATCTGGTAAAGCGACTCAGCGATTCCATTAAATTGTCAGCATGTGTAAGAAGGCCCCGTGGCTTCGAGACTAGCCCCTCGAAGATGCATTGTATACTGTGCATCATAAGCGATATTACTAACCATAACCCTAGTAACTGCTACCAGTGTTGTAAGAATGCATCACTGCCACTGTGTCATTGTGCCATAGATGGGAAGGTATTAGTCAGAAATGTCTAGCGTTTTCACAGCTCTTAAGCAATATATAAATTTAAGTAAATCAACTCTATGTAAAGAAAGGTGATTCTATAATGGCCTACAACAGCTTGTTTATTATTCTGCAGTATCGTAGAGCATGAATTACTGTTTCTATACTTTTCATTTCATTTGTTAACAGATCATCCAGTTTGGCTCATGTTAATGGAATGCTTCGCGATCAACTCGATCAGGCCACCTCTGTGAATCAGAATTTGACTTCCGATGTGCAGAAATTGACTGAGGATTGGCAGAGAGCCAAGGAGGAGTTGGAACGACGAGAAGCTGAATGGAGAGATGAAGAACAGTCTTTCAATGAATATTTCTCCACCGAGCATTCTCGTCTGCTGGCTCTTTGGCGAGAGGTTGTCTCATACCGACGTCAATACAACGAGCTGAAGAATCAGGTGCGTACCATGCAGGATTCCCAATTATTTCTTTTAGCTTAAAATTGTCATTTGTATTTGAATAGACTGAACGTGACCTGGCGAACATGAAAAATGAGTTGGTTCGCAATTCCCGAGCAATGCATTCGGCGACACTCAACTTCGCTGCCAATCTGCGATGTGCGGACACCCAAAACTCCGCTGTTTTGGATCGGGAGAAGAGCGAGAGATCGACCTTGGAGGCTCAGCTCAAGGAGAAGGTGCGAGAGGTCCACGAACTTCAATCGAAGCTCGATCAACAAACCGCCGACATGAATGCGAGAATCCAAGAGCTTACATTGAGCAACGAAAAACTCAAAATTCATTTGGCTGAAAAAGGTAAGGAGAGTTGGGTTTGAATTCAGATCCCTCGACTGACGGACTTTTTCATTTCAGAGCGCACACTCAACACCCTGCACCGCATTCGAGGCGGAGAACGTGCTGAGAGCGTTGAGGCTCCGGATGAGGCGACTCGCACGTTGATTGAGGAGACCGAGGCGATGCACCAGGCCCTGCGTGACATTGCCCAAGCCGTCATCAACGATGCGGATGCTCAGCGTGACGTTCTTCCACCTGTTAGCTCGGCTGGAGACGACGATGCCGTTACCATCAGCTCCGTAACTCGTCTGCGCTCTGGACGATCCCCAAGCCCAAGAGGCCGTACATCTTCCCCGGCCACTCTCCGACGCGGCCGCTCCCGCTCCCCTGCCTTTGCCGACTCAACGTATTCTGCCGTGCAAGCTGCCCTCGACAAGCGTGCCTTACAGGTAGGTATCTGTGACTCTCGTTTGTAAATGCATGACTTTAATTTGTCTAATTCTCCACAGGTCCAAGAGCTTCGTGCTAAACTCGCAAGCTCAAAGGACAATGGCACGGGCTTGAAGAAGGCACTTGACGATTCAGAGAACGAGCGTCGTCGTCTTGAGCACAATGTTATGTCCATGCGCGAGGAGTTGGATTCTTCACGTCGAGATCGCGATGACACTGTGCGTGATAGGGATCGGTTCAAGAACGCTTTGGATGTGACTGGTAACGAGAAGTCCCAGCTTGAGCAGGTTCGATCAACATTGAACCAACAAATCGATAGCTTGCATGGTGATTTGGAGCGTCTTCACTTGGCCAATAGCGAACTCCAACGTCGCAGAGATGAGCTTGAAGATCAAGTGGATGATGTCCAGAAAGATGGAGAGCGACAAGTGAAAGAGAATGAGCGATGTCAACGAGTCATCAACCAACTAGAGGAGAAACTCTCCAAGGCGAAGGAAGATGACGTGGCAGCAAGAGATGCTCTGAACAGGGCTGCTCTCGACAAAGATGTCTTGGAACAGGAGCTGGCTGAAGCCCAGGAGGCATTGACGCGCTTGGAGACATTGAAAGTGGAGCGGGAATTGGAGATCAATAAATTGAAGACGGACGAAGCCAGTCTGCGAGATGCGCTTCACAAGATGCAAGTTCTCAATGAAGGATTGAAGGCTGATCTTCATGAGCAGGACCGACTCCTCGGACAAGGAGATAACGAACGTGAATCACTTGCCAGAGACAAGCGATCCCTCGAACAGGAAAAGCACGGCATCAAGGAAGAGCTTATCCGGTGCGAGCAGGAGAAATTGGATCTTTCCAACGACAAGGCCCGACTTCAACATGTAAGTCTTCTATCTCATCGCGACTATTCTTCTCCGTGTCAAAGTTTCTCTGTAGTACAACATATAATTATGTGACATCAGTGTTTCTTTAGAACTTGAAGTGTTCAGTTTTAAGGCACGATTATGAGTTCGTATAAACTACAGATTACACAAAACTGGTAGTAATTTCTGCCCTGTGCGAGATAGAATGCGTACTGCTTAATATTGAAAGCATTTCAGCACTGTTTGAAATAAGGATATGAATTACATGCTGCTTGTGATTGAATTGCAGAACATCAAATAATTGAATAATAATTTCCATTTAAAACGAAGTACATGCAAACAGATTAGCAGCTCTGCGTTGCGAGTTGTTTTGTACTATCACTGTTGATGTGCAGTAAATTCTGGTTCTAATGATGAAATAAGAAGGCATAATTGATAATATATTCGTGACGATTTGCGTCTAGCCAACGCTATTGCTAACTCATCTCAACAAGTAGAATCAGTTGGAAATCAGGAAGAAAATGCAAACATTTATGAAATTATATATAATTAGTAATATTACTTATTCGATCCCAAGAACTTGCCGCATTGTTTTCTCATTCAAATAATTACTTATATGGATCATATCTGGTTGTTTCTCGACCTTTCATGAACAAACATCAGCAACAAGTGTTTAGTAATTATGAGAATATAATTTTTCAAATTAATTCGACACCGTTTGCAAGGTCGTGATTCCGATGGAGTTCCGTGAGATTGGTCGATATCCTCAGTCATCTTAGACAGTGGACAACATGAAAATATTATCGATCAAATGAACAAGTATACGGTTTAATGCAGTATACGGTATACGGCATTTACGGTTAGTAAATGCAGAAAATGCTACTTGGTCATACATTTCAGACTTGAGCAACATGTCTGTATTTTCAGGACTTGGAAATCAGCGAGAACAACCGCGAGCGTCAAATTGATGAGATCAACGATTTGAACAAGATTCGATTGGATCTGATTGAGAAAGTCAACGCTTTGTCACGAGAAAATCAATCCTTGAAGGAAGAGATCCACCAAATGTCTCGAGTCATAGATCGTCATTCTGGCACCATCAAGGTGTTGGACAAGGAGAAGGAGCGGCTGTTCAAGGGCTGCGTGAGTATCCGTCATTCTAATATTGAAGCTCAATATTTACATAATTGAACGATCTATCTTTCTACAGAATGAGTTGGACGTCCAAGTCAAGACGTTGGAAAGAGAAGCTCGCGATCAGGCGAACATCATCGCGTCTCAGAAATCGGAGAAAGATCAACTTGAATCCGCTTTGTATGATGCTCAACAACTGATTGAACAACTTGACACTCGCAAATCTCAATTGGAGGGCGAAAATCAAGAGCTGTTGATTAAGAAAGAAGCACAGGCCGGAGAAATGATGAAGATGAGGAAAGAATTCGACATCGAGGCTGAGAAGTTATGCCGTCAGAGAGATCAAGTCTCTGCTCGTCTGCAACAGACTGAAAAGGATCTGAAATTGGCATTGCAACAAGAGCAGCAAAGTCATCAAGATGATTTGGAAAGGCTTCTCCGTGAGAAGGATAACCAGAGAACAGAACTGGAAGGCCAAAGAGAACAGATCTTGCACCAGAACGGCATGGATAAGGAAGAAATGATTGAGCGATATGAACGAGAGAAGGAAGAGCTTGCTAACGAGGTGATCAGTATCCAACGTGAGAGAGACGACTCATTATTGATGGCTGAAAGTGAGAAGCAACAGGCCTTGTCTATCTTGGAGCAAGAGAAATGCTCTGTACAAGAGAAGTTGATGAATACGCAACACGCTCTGAAATCCTGTGAAGTTGATTTGGACCGCACTCGACGAGAAGCTGCTGCCAAGAACTGCCAGGACCGAGAGACGATTTCTGGCTTGGAACAGGACTTGCGCAAACTGAATGAAGATCTTCAGGACACATGCGTCGGTCATGAGAAGAAGGTCTGCGAGATGAACCTTATCCGTGATGAACTGCAAGCACATAAGGAGCAAGCTCTTAGGGAAGTTGCTGAATTGAAGGTGCAATTGAAGATGGTTGAGGAAGCCCGTGACAACGTCCGACGTGAGCTGATTGAATCCAACCGAAGTGTCCGCGTCGGGGAAGAGACAATGGAACGCCAGAGAAAGGATATCTTCGACCTCAAACGATGCATCACCGAAGAACAGCGGGAAAAGGATACAGTGGAGAATTCCAATGATGAGCTGAGAAAGAAGGTAAGATTGCTTTCAGCATTTCAAAACTTCATAACTTTGTTAATGTTGAAATTTTCAATTACAGGTGAAAGAATTGGAAGCTGAACGCATTGAGTTGAGCCGCGCTATATCCGAGAATAAGAAGTGCATCGAAGTATTGACTGAGGCCAAGAGTGCCTTGGAGAAGGATGGTGAAGATCTTCACAGTGGACTTCGAGAACGTGAGAAGAATTTGGTAGATGCCAAACGAGAGATTCAAGAGCTGCGCCGAGCTGTGAAAACTTTGCAAGGAGAGCGTGCGAAACTTCTGAAGGATGTTGAAGAATTGCAGACTCGAGTGATGAAGGATGAAGAGCGAGACGAAGAATCACGACGGGATATCTTCGGCCTCAAACAACGACTTGTCGAGACCGAAGCCTCGAGGGATGCGTTGAGGAAAGAACTGGCCAATACTCAACGTCGTCTTGCAGAAACAGAAGATGCTCTGGAGATGAAAGAGCGAGACTATGCGCGAGCCATGGAGGATGCCCGTCGCGAATACGGCAAAGTAAGCTGTTAATAAATATTTCATTAATGAAGCAATGATTGACAATCTCTTTTATTTTATAGTTGGCTGAGGGCAAGCGCAGTGTGGAAATCGCGTTGGACGGCTCCAATGGAGACAACATGGAACTCAGGAAGGAGCTTAGCGGAGCTGAGAGTCGTATTGTCGCTCAAGAAGCTGAATTGGCACGCAAAGAAGGCGCGAAGAAGGATCTTGAATACAAACTGTCAAGTATCCACTCTTCACTCCGTCGTCTCATTGGATTCCGACAGGAGAGGCCAAGGTCTGTCAGTCCGACCAGAGGACGCTCACCAAGCCCATCCCGACGCAGCCGACCAACTTCGCCATCCAAGGGCTTCGATTCCAGCTTTGAAGCCAATCGTGGAGGTCCTCAATCCCGGGATGCATCTCCTGGACCACGCTCTCTGTCTCCAGGCCGTGGCGGAGATTCGATCGCTGATATTGACCCCGAAGCCGTCCGCCTCGCACTTCGTGATTTCGTTCAACAGCTGGTGAATGCAGAGCGAGAACGTGATGATGCATTTGCACATGCCAGATCTCTCCAGACCCAACTCCAAGATCAATCAAGCGTCCTCGATCAAACTGAGCATCGTTTGCAGATCCTCCAACAGAGCTTGAGAGAAGTGGAAGAAGGTGAGTCATCTTCAAATCTACATGTATAGCGCTTGTATGTGCTTGTAGAAGGAAATCTAGATATTATTTTGCTAGATATTACTTGGCGTGTACGGGCAATACTACTGTTGGTAGAATATGAGTAGCCAATGTCCATATACATTTTATTTCCAGATAAACAAGGAACAGATGGACGCCTTGCAAGCGCACAGACAGCTATCCTATTGCAGGAAGAATCTCTTCAACGAGGCGAGCGAGAGCGAAAGGCACTCTCCGATAAGATGAGCAACATGGAGCGACAGATTGCAGCCATTGAATCTGAGAAGCGACAACAGCAGGTGGACATTTGAATATCAGATACGGTATTTAAGTTTTTATTGCAACTGTGATAATTGTGATTTCAGGAGAAGATCTCCAAATTGAAGCAGAATGAATGCCGCATGGAGGATGAAAAGAAACATCAGAAACGATGTCTCGACGATGCCGAGAATCGCTGCACTCAACTCGAATTAGCTAAACGGGGCTTGGAGGGAGACCTTCAACGCATGCGTCTTACTTTGAATGACAAGGAGACAGAAATTGAGGTAAGAAATAGTTACAATTTGAGTTCTCCGACAGTATTATGTTGTGAATGTGTAAACGCTGATGAGTTGAGCTTTCATTAATTATGTGAGAACGACGTGGATTTCCTACATTAAGCAGCGGTTCGAGAAAATTTCTAGACCTTCGATTAGGATTGATATCGAACTATTCAAACTAATTAGAGACCCGATAGTTCAGTAGTTAGCGTTCTGACTTTCCATGCCGAGGGTCTTTGGTTCGACTCCCTGCATGCACCTGACACTGACTCTTTCAGCTAACCTGTATAATGTCTTATCAAGAAAAAGGCAGTGAGAAGCAGAAAGTCGTCTTTCCATACTGACGTGTTGACCTAGAGGTGTAGCGCTTGCTCATCTTAGCCTTACACTCCTAGTATGGACAGTGAGTTGAACGAAATTTACTGTTCTGTGTAAGCATGAGAGTATACTTGAACGTCGATTTGAAGATAGCATCACAGAATTTGACTATTGAAGTAGCAAAATCAATCAGTCATGTCTGAATCATCTCTTTATCATTATTATGAAACCTCAACATGTTAAGTAACACTGATGATCTGTAAATAATCTTGGGCGATTTACCGGAGTAAGACTTCACTCTTCGTAGCTGTAGACGTTAACAGGCTAATTTTATGATAACATTTAGGAGATGTGACAGGTCAGAACAGAATCTATGCACTTCAGGATTGTATCATTGTATCAATCAGAAGACAAATTCAATGGTAGAAAATCATGAGGAGGATATTGGATATTTCCTGGCGTTGTTCAGTGAATTATTAATGAACTTTTCATTTCATCATTTACCTCTGCTCCCATTTTCATTCTTTCGCTATTATGGACGCTGCTGATGACGGAGCTACAGTCACAGAAGCTGCATGGCGTTCCTGTCCCTTTCTTCGTCTCATCATGACTTGGCGCAAAGTAGAAGCGACTGTTGAGGTATCTTCACGCCTCGTCACCTTCACTGCTTCCTTCAGCATGATCCTCTTAGTCATCAAATGTATCTATCGGGTTTGTGCTCTTCCTTCAGGTGCTCGCTGACCGCGTGGAGTCCAAACAGAAGCAGATCGCCGACATCGAATCGAAAGCGCAATCTCTTCAACTTGCACTCGACAGACAAGCAGTATTGTTGGCCAAATCTGCTGAAGAAGGATCCGTACAGAAGGACAAAGTTCAGCAATTGAACCTCAGTCTCACAGATCAGTCTGCAGTGATAGGAGAGCTTCAAGACAAACTCTCGCAAGTGCAGAAGGCGCTTACCAGCTCCGAGCAAGATCGTCGACTTCTCCAGGTGAGAGCAAGCTGCTTTCGAATGAGGGGGCTTGCAGATGAATTAGAATCTGCCCACAAAATGTGTGTAATATATGACGATGATGTTTTTTCGCTAAAGTTCGTACTTCGATTTCCACAATTTGCGGTTAATTTAGAAAATATGGTTTTCAATAAAACTCCTTGATTGCTTGTAAATTTCCAAGCCTTTGCAACTTATTAGAAGCTTTGTTGTTAAAAATTAGCAAGGGATTCTACGGATTCTTAGTAAGGGATTCATGCTTTTTTTGTTAATTTTTATATATTTCGATGACTTCTTTGTTCATTGTCAGAATATTTTTCAACTTTGATCCAAGACCTCTTCACATGCTACATTTTTTGTTATCGCATTCAGTAATCAATTGGTTCCGTCCTAAGGACGAATAAGCGAGATATAAATGATTCAACTAATTGTTCATTATTGTAGTCATTTCCTCGGATTAGCGGACTCAATTTGTCTCGATTTCAATGATTTTCTACTATAATGAATTTTTACCTGATGAACATGCCTGCACCGTTTATATTTCAGCGAGCAGGTCACAAGTGATATTCTCAAAATTAATTTTATATGAACAATTTCACTGTTATTGAAACCGTCTAACTTCTAGTCTGGGTTCAGTTTCCTCTCACTTCAATAGACAATAAGATTGTAGATTTTCTGTGTGCTATATTGACTGTTCATATTTACACAGTCTTCTCGCCCATCAACAAATGTCAATTTTATGCTCTCGTCTAAGCAAACTATGTCTTCAAACTCGCACTCAGAAAGTGTTTTGACGGTAAACGAGGTTTCAACATTTTCCATGTAACTTTCAGAAATGACAAGGTTTTCTTTTTGTTACTTTGTTAATGCGACAATTATTTATCAAGCTGATAAAAAGATAAAGTGGAATAAATATGTTGTAAAGAAGCCTTGCTTTTACATAATTATGTTGAGCTGGGAAGAAACAAGCTTTGTAGGATATTCAAAATTTAATAGTTTGTTTATATTCACGATATATTTCGATCAGCACCTGCCGATCATCTTCAGACAACTGATTCCTTGCCTGAAAATAATCGTCAGGTACTGATCGAAATATATCGCAAATATAAAACAAATCATTAGATTTTGAATATTCAACAAAACTTGGTTCTTCCCTACTCAACATAAAAATGCAATAAATATGTTATACTTATGAAATTCTAATTTGTCTGCTATATTATTATCAAAAAATTGCTATTTATCATGAAATTATTTCATAGTGAAGCTTTTATTTACCACAATGTACCACAGTGAAACTACAACGTGCCAGTTAAATGTAACACAATTTCACTCTTCCGTATTGTCAAAATTATCGAATCGTTAATGCAGTTTTATTTACAATTATCTAATTGTTAGCAAATTGTTGACACTCAATAATGAGTAGGAACTCTCTTAGTGTCCTCTAGTCTGTGCCTCGTATGAGGCGACAAGCTGTCATGTAGATGTCGATGTCCTAAAATCGCTTCCTCTGTCGGCGGATAACTCTGAGTTCACGCATGAGTTTCTTGACAGTGTAATGTGATCTTATCTTAAATATCCCAAAACTTTTACTTAAGTCTGTAGCCGTTTAACTGAAACGACAGGCAATTTGCAAGCGATGCAAACGTAATGGACGTAATTGGAACAATACGTGCAAATAATGGTAACAGCTGAATTATTCAATGATTAGTGAGATAACTTGGAATACGGCTGTTTCATGTATTCACGTGCGCACATATTCAATTGTACCTTAATAGGATGGCCTATGCATGAAATTATAATCAAACAAAGAATAAAGCAATCTTAAATGTGATGTAATGGACAATATAAGGCATATATTGCGATCATCAACACGCATACACTGAAAGTGCGAGTAATAATCACTCACATTTGGTTTTTACAAATGTGCTCGTATTAATAGGACAGCACCTAAATGAATATGATCATGAAGCATCCTTCGACAAAATTGCTTTCAAATGTTTTTTATGCATGCAGCGGAAGTCGTCAAATGTTAAAGTATACTCTGCCAGTTTTAACAATTTTTTCAATTTCCAGGAACGACTAGACAAAACTCGCTCAGATCTCAGCGATGCCAAGCATCAGAACCATCGATTGATGGAACAAGTGCAACAAGTTCAGGCCGAATTAGCGGATTCTGAGCTCCGTAGGAATGAATTGGAGGGTCTGAATCGGCAGTCTAACACTCTTTTGGTCCAACGCCAGGAGGCGGAGCAAGAGTTGACTCAAAGACTTCAGAAATTGGCTTCCGAGAAACAGAGTCTCAATGAGCGAGTCACTAGTCTTCAGCGAGCTCTGTCAGACATTGAGGGAGAGAAGCGGAACTTGGAGCGAGGTCAAGTTCGCTTGGAAAAGGACAAGACTGCATTGAAGAGAACTCTTGATAAGGTAAGCAACTCCGAAACCTGCCTGGGAAATTCATTCCAGTGTGACTCCTTTTTTCGATTAAAAGGAAATTTTAAGGTTGAAATCATCAAACAGATTGAATATGTATATGGTGGCTATTATTTACTGTCATAGCGAATCTCCATCTCTTACAATAAAGACTTGTGCTTTTACATGATTCACTATCAATCGTAGATGACATTTCATTTGAATTCTTCACTACTGGCAGTATCTCAACAATCGGAATATCGAAGAATGCGGTGACCATTCACCTGATCTCCGCTTATCATTCGATGATGCAGATGATGAAGGAGAATGGTACTTTGGACGGCGCTCAAGAAACGTAGAATGTGCGGAATGTCTCCTGACCTGCTCACACAATCAGCCTGCCACCAATAACTCCTGTTGGGAGCGACATCCGCTGAGCAGTAGTCGACAACTGGAACTTATGGTCTCTGCTCACTGTAAATCTAGTTTGTATAAAGTGTTAAGCCGTTAATAGTTATAAATGTTTTATTTTAGTGATCATCTTGTTAAAGTCTGTTACATTTCTCTTGTTGTTATTGTGATGCATTGAGCTGTCATTATCCTGCGACGAACAACAGAGGTTGCATATTTCCTGTCTGATTATACTCCTCTTCTCCCTGTACTCAAGATCGAACGAGAGAAGATGAGGTCGGAGGAAGTGGCCACCAAGTCTGTGATGGAACGCTCAGAGATCGATATGACCTTCCGGAGATTGGACGAGGAGAATTTGGACTTGAAACGCCTCGTCCAGAATCTTCAAGCGCAGCTGGCCGAAGCGGAGCAGGCCAACGCGGCCAGGTTAATCGACCTGACCTCACGACACCGCGCCGAAACCGAAATGGAGGTAGATCATCTACGAGCCAGCAAACTCCAAGCAGAGAGAACTCTCGAAGCCAGAGAACGAGCCAACAGGCAACGCGTGAAAGGACTGGAAGAACAGGTGAGAAGATAGTTGAATAACATCGGCCGAGAGAGAGAGAGAGAAAATATTGATGTTTAGTAGCTTCTCAAGACTGGTTGTTGACCAGACTCATTTAAGTAATTTATGCGAGAAGTATTAGAATGTGATTGAATGTAAAAGTCAATCTGACAGTGATGTAACGAAGATCTTAAGGATACAGCGCTAAATCAGCCGGTTTGGATACAACCGTTTTCTTTAGTCTCGTCCTCTTCTTACGAGTGATTTATAAACAAATGTACACTTGCAGCAATTTTGTGATGATAAAAGTTAGATAAATTTAATTGTATTCTTCTCTAAATCGATGGGAATCTGATATCTATTGCATTTTCCATTGATTCAGATAAACATTTATAAGCAGCAAGTAAGTATTGATATTCAATCATTGATATACCCTAGTTCATATGATTGTACGGCCCGTATGCTGCTATATGCATGCGTAGTTTAGTATGCATTTGCGAATCATTCAATGCAATGAGTATTCAACGTATGAGTAATTCCTGCCGAAATGCAAATTAAATTCCATCAAATCATAAGAACATCTCTGCAATATAACAGATCGTATGAATAACTGAATAAAGATATCTCACAACATGGTTTTTTTCTGCTAAATCAAGCATGCAGTATCATGCAGAGTTACATCACATGAATAGGAAGTCTTTCAGTTTTCAGGTGTGAAGCATCGCAATTTGATTAGAAAAATGTATTGAATATTCAATGTGTTTATGTTGGAGAGGTACTGGTGTTCTCACTCTCAGCCAAATCAATCAGCTATGAAGTTGCACTGTCCATGCTCATTGCCGTTTTCGTAAAGATTTTATCTTATTTTTATCGTATTTGCGAAAGATCAGATATTGAATTATGTCGGAGAATTTCAACTTGTTCGCTATAGTTTCAGATACTTACAAATGCTTTTTCTTTGAAAAGTTCGATCAAGTCCATTATCACATGGCAGCAGTTCTTCACTGACATTAACGTTTGCATTTCGGCAATGAATTGATTTCCTCAAAGATACTGCTTCAGAAAATTTCGATTGATGTATATATATTATGTAGTGATATGCCGCTTTCCTCAATTATTGATTCTTTATCAGATGAACGAATGAATTTCCAACATTTTATCTCGCAAATTGAAAGCAGACCAAATTTATTGAGATATATTTTGAATTCAATTTAATTAATTTTTAAATAGATAATCATCATCCAGACTTTATTCGAACCGATCCATATTTTGTTTTCACTGATTTTTTAACCTTTTAAATAAACGATCTGAACTATGAAGCACTTCGGGACATATTTCATATTTTATGAAAAAATTGCTCACATTTTCCTCAGCGTTTCCCTCATTCAATTCATTTCCCCAATTTCAAATTCCTCATCTGTTGAAATTATTACTGTTACAGACTTAAGAGGTAATATAATGAGACAGATGGGAAATATTTTACATTCAATGCCTTTGAAATGTTGGAAATCTTTCGAGGAGTACTATTTCTCTGTAAAGTGCTGGTTCACTCCATCGACATTTTCACTCCTTCAGGTCTCAACATTGAAAGATCAGCTCGGACAGGAAGTTCGGAAACGCAACCAGTATCTCAACCGATCCGTTCGCAACTCCACAGACGTGAATGAGATCCGTGCACTCCTCGATTCCTCACTAGCCAATGTGGCTCGGGATCCTAGCTTAGATGCCGCACTTCTGGAGGCTGAAACTCGCCGCCTGGACGACGCGCTGGACCTGAAACAGGTGATGCCGACGCGATTGAGTCCCGCTCCACGCGTCCGCTCCCCCGTGCGCACCGGATCCCCGACGAGAGGCACACCAATGATGCGCAGAAGCCCAATGCCTCTAGGACGTGTCGGACGCTCTTCGATGAAGAAATAAACACTTTCTCCTGTACTGTAATCCATAATCTTTGAATTGATGAGACTTCACACTTTGAGCATTAATTCTCACGGACTTTCTTTCCCTCAATTCGTTTCTTTGGACCTTGAGAGCACTCGATTCCGTCCACTCGATGCCGCCGCACTACCGAAAAGATGATGTTTATTTTTCAGTCTGAACTGTGATATTTGTGTATGATAAATGTGTGCTGAGAAGATATCTATTTCAGATGAGATCCCAATGATAGTCAGATGGTTTTGCCGTTTTACTCTATTTTCATGTTCATCATTTTTTAACCGCTTCCATCGCTGTGTATCTTCATCCGTACTGACGTTGTACTTGCCAAGGCTGGCCTCTTCTGTTCCTTCTTCTATGGTAGGCGCTATCCTTAGTCGATATTTTTAATCGTACGCATATAACTTGGTAAATTCCTTCGTAAAGGTGACATTTCGTAATCATATCTCTAACGATTCATTCCCAACGACGTTACTCAGCAGGTTTGGGAACGTCTTCAGAGCTTGTCGATTTTCTCGATAGTAACTTTTTACAATTTTGATTTGATTTTTGGCCGCTGCACATAAAGATTGCAGGATTCAGGTTCCATCTTGTATTCATTTGAGGAGAAGCGGAGCTTGCTTCTGCCCTTTCTGATTCCACTGCCGAGAAAAGAACCCAAGAGCGCTCAATGATGTGATTCTTGGTGTTATTTCCGTCCATATACGTCGCCGTCCAATGTCGTGACAATTCTTCGTCTTCTCCACTTTTCTTCATCCGTTTTCTTTCGCCAGTCAACGTTTGCATGTGCGCATTCTGTGGCCTCTACGTTAACCCTTTCGCACCCGCGTGTCTAATTTATTTTCATGATAATCGTCATTCGTCAAGATTGTTCTGTTTAGATCATTTATCAATAAAGAGTGGGTGATTACTGTTCAATAACTATAATATGTTTTTGATATTTTATCGATGGGATATGCAGAAATAATAGAAACACAGGAAAGCAAAAAACGAATATTGAAAGTGAGTTTGATGATAGAGGGAATCAGAACTGTTATTGTTGTTCAACATCATTATTACAAATTTAAATTATTTTGACTTGTAAAAATGACAATTTTCAAGTTACAAGGAATTCATTACATGGTTAGTAGTGATGTGTAAGAAACTCAAACGTGATGCATATACTTTTTAATGAATATCTGCCATTGCTGAAGCTATCGGAAAATGGGTCTTATCCGTATTTTATTTGAGCGACAATCGAAAATAATAAAAACCTGACGCAGCGCTTTTGAATATGGTAGAGGTTGCATAGTCCTCCCAAAATTACTGACTTAGGGAAATCATCAAAATGCTATGTAGGCTGACTATATTATATACTATATTACCCTATAGGGTAATATCGACAGTCCATGCGCGCAGTGAATTGCACCAATGAGTAGTTTACTTTCAAAGGTACAACAGAAGCTTGTTGGAGCACTTCTCATTGCTTCATCCTGACATATCGAGGCGTGAAATGAGACACCGAATTCTGCAATATATTGCCTCGATCAATTCAACTCAGTCAGCTTCTTCACGCGCCATCTGATCGCTAAGTGCTTGGTTATTCCATTGTTTAGGGGATGCAGTTTCACGGAATAGTAATGATTTCGTCAAATTCTTTAGTTGTTTTAAGTTATTGTCATATGGAATCGCATAAATGTCGGGTAATATCAACACGACTGTCGAGCGAAGTAAATAGCATTTTTTCAACAGGACATGTCTAATAGCCCGCATTTTATCATTACTGTTCCCTGTCTAGTAGAATATTGCCTTCACAAGATTTGAATGCATCCTTTTATGAATTATTATAGGTCTAGACAATAATCGGAAAATGTCGGGTAATCGACAGTAAAAGCAGTTTTAAGGCTCTCATGGTTGTTGTTATATGACATGCAAATAGCCTCTTCATAATCGAATCTATTAATCCATCGGCTTGACATGCGATTCTATGTGAATAGTAATAGGCCTAACGATATTCGTACAATATCGACACATTGCACGGCGAAATCAATAATCCCCTAAAGAAGTGTTAGAAAATGATAAATAAAACAGACTAGAAATGATTGCATGCCGCATGAAGCGAAATTTTGAACATCTGTAGTCTCTTTCATAGCCTGAAAGGCGAAATTTCATCACTCCATATGCGCTACGCTTGTGTTAAATACATAAAATGTGCAGAATTCTTCTCCGTCTTTGACGAAGATGGATTCGTCTATTCAGCTGTGAAATTTCGCCTTTTCAGACAACAAAAGAGGCAACAGATACATAAACTTGGGTTTAATATGATTAGCTACATCCTTAGTTTACTATATACCTGGCAAATTTTGACGCTTCTTTTTGAAACTGCAGGTATCTGCAGTTATGCGAACATCATTAACAGTTTACGCACCCTTCTTTTCACTTAGAATCAAAATATAAATCGATGAACTAAAATTCGACCAAGAAGAGATTGGATATCATATAGTTCATATCAAAACTAAGAAATACAGCCGTGAGAGCCCGAAAACCATTTTACTGTCGATAATACCCGATTTTACCCTAGGCCTATCTATCTGTCTATGATAAAATGTCATATCATCTAGCTGGTAGCCTATGGATATTTTGAAATGAGAAATCGTCTCAAATGTTGCAGAATTACGAAATTGATGTTCATATTATTGATCTCCAAATTGAATGACCCATCGCGATCAAAAAGACGGAAGCTTCATTATTTCTGCATCCTCAAAGGGTTAATTAAGTTGGAAACATTAACTCACAGACAGTGGAAAATTGTACCAAAGATGATTACAGTCTTTGCATTAACTTATTTATCCTCAATGAGATTGACAATTTAAATACATTGGAAGATTGTATGCGATGTTCTTATGTTTCTGTAGAAGATTGAGATTCCTAAATAACTCCTTTTGAAAGCTACTACTACTACGTGTAGTTACCATAGATATCTTGTACTGATATTTAATTTAATGTGATGTCTTGTGCACTGCCGCTGTATAGTACCTTCCACAGCCTTTGATCGCAAGTTTGTAGAATAGGTATACTTAGTCTGGAATTTACATGCTCACAAAATTGAAATTTAGATCTAGTGGATTCAATCTGCTTGATCGTGCTATCTGAAAAATTAAGCAGCAATGAATATGTATATAGTTACACAAGACTTAGGGCCTTCAAGCGGTTGCTGGTGTCAATTGACGGCCTCACATTGATTTACTTATCCAACCGCTAAACATGAAAATTCGGAAGAATGCCGATGCATAGCCTTCAAATTATTTTGGCATTCCAGAGTTTGTCAATACCTACGCACGGCCTACCCATTGGGCTATTTGATTATCCAGATTTACAATTAAGAAATACTGATGACGAAAGCACCGCTCTGAGTGTATGACTTGTAATCGCGGTGAAAAACATGCCAATACGAATAAAAGCACGCTGTTGATGTAATAGATGGCGTTCCACTTACAGCATCAACATATAAGACTCGGAGCGAAACCAACATCGACTTCACATGCAAGTGCAACCCATTCAACGCCAGTGTAACGTTTCGTTACAGCACTTTTCGGAATCTGCTGTCTTCTCCAGCTTGCGACATATGATACAATATTTTGATTAAAATACATTATTTATCACATATTTTCAAGTAAACAATCGCCAATTCAAAATTTATCACTTTTTAGTGCTTATATTTTACACGAAATTAGACAAAAAATGGGCTTAGAATCTGCTAATATACTGAAAGGCTCAGTATATGAACGTCCACATGTAATTTACTGTCAATGTCATTTGCGTGATCTCATTATCCATCAAATACCGAAAATAGCAATCAATACTTGCTCGGACATCCATTCATGACACGTAATTTTTTTGAACCGTAACGTTTACACTGGCGTAATATGATATACAAATGTTAAATACAGCAACAATATAAATGAAGTAAATGGTGGTGAATACTATCAATTTTCTTTAAAAATAATGTTTGTTGAATACTGAAAACGAACAATTTCATTGGAATATTGCATTCTTAGTGTATGCTATGAGTCTGTAATGCTTGTTGCTATTTATAGTCTATGGCTTTCCCGTCACAAAACCAACCGAAGTCAATTGCCATAGTAATTTCCTCAATATTAGACTTGTTAGCTCATGTACAGAAGCAAGTCAAAGAGAGATCAAATCTCAAGCATTTTCTCTTATAGCTTAATCATAAACATTGCAGGGTGCCAGTTCACCTGGGCATAGAATACAAAGATGTCCTCCGACTCGAGCAATTTCAATCCAAAACTTCCTTGGCTGTAGACGATGCTTCTCCCCCTACAAGGGCAAGAGGCTCGAGATGGCCCAAACTGGTTTAAAATATCTATAAAGGCTTAGCTTGATTATATCAACCTGTGTAGCTATCTGAAGACAATACCCAAGCTGTTGCGAACTATGGATAAAGAAGTTACTGAAATATGCAATAGGCCTAATGCCGACGATCACGGTGTATGAATGTTGCCACAAAACCTCCATAAGTAAATCCTTCATCAGAGTTTTGAAACGATGATGAGTTTATGTGTCTCATAGGTAAGTCTCTCAAACGAGATCTCAGAGGTTAGTGACATCGTAAGGCAGTGCGAGATTGCAACGAAAGATGATTTGAATGATCATTTCATAGTAAACAGAAAAAGCAGTCAACATAATGGCAAATATCGGTAATTTCCATCATCGCAGATAGGACAAACATTCTCTGGATGCATTTCAAGGCAAGAATCTTTATGAGATGCTTGATACGCATGCTGATGGTCTTATCGACCTCAGTGGCAGAAACCAGAGTTTCGACCTCGATAGAAATTTCTATCGAGGTCGAGGTCAGGATTTTTATCGAGGTCGAAACTCTGGATGTAACTGCTGTAAAACACCCTACATAGATGTATACTTTTTCGACCTCTGTAAACATTGACTGCCAGTTGTATTAATAAAGAACAAAGTAAATACATTTGTAGCTGATTACCTGTCCAGTGGTCCTTTGAAAGATTCCGATTAGTTTTGGACTTCTTCAAAGGATACATCGGGATGAACGCTCTTCACATGCTTTTTTATGTGCTGCAGGCGTTTGATCCTTTAGAGATGGCACAGTCACATCGCTGGTCCCCGTCGATTATTGTGGTGCATTTAAAACAGTCTTCAGTCTCAACAAAAAAATCGTATACGGTACTTAATCTCGGTCACTTTGGCGCCATCACGAATCACAAACACACAAGTGAATGAGGACATAAGATAATAAAAATCTCGAATAATGAGTTCATGACAATCTGAAAGAAGGATTGCCCCGAACATCCTATCACATACAGGTAGGTGATTAAAAGTTCTTTTCATCTGCAGATTTCCCGACATGCATACACACTCTACTGTTCAACATAGTAATAAGTAAGTATTCAATGAGATACTATCTTTTTATGTGATGTTATCCTAACATCAAAAAAATAGTTTCCCTAAGGGAAATTTTCATTACATAAGTTTCAGCAACCGACCGACCTAGACCTCGATATGTTTCATGTCGAGGTCGGGAAAAAGTTATCGAGGGTACGCGAGGTCGAGGTCGAAACTCTGGCAGAAACCAGTGACTACCCGGGACAAAAGAATTGTTTAGGCCTACATAATACTAAACAATCTCAAATGCGTTCATTTCTTGATGTTCTTTATTTATGTGGACATTGCGATCTGACCGAGGCGTCTCCAACTTTACCATGAATTTGGAGTCGATGCAGAAAGAGAATCAATTTCTCGACATGAATTTCGAAATATAAATATAATTGTTCTCATTTCAACGATAACGACTTCACAGCAAACAGCAACGACAAGTAGCATAAAGCAGGCCATTGATTAAATTGCTAATTCACAGTTTCGACAAATACCTCTGAAATATGATGGAGAGCTTTCATGCTGAAGCTATGACTCATTACTTCGGCAGGAATTGCTTGGAGCAATTCATAAGCTGCATTTGAAAAAAACATGCTTTTGTATATTTTGACATCATATGACGCCATCGTAACGAAATCGTTACGGCTTTAATTTCTAAGATAGGGTTATTGTAATGAACTGGTCATCATACATTATTTCTTAATTATAACATTCTGAAATACACCACCGTTTTTATGGAATATTTGCCGATATTTACATAGGCGACCTTAAATGGGTTAAGGCATTATGCATAGAAAAGTCACGAGAACTCTTTCAAAGTCTTCAATAATAGAAGAAGTTATGTGAAACAGCAACTGATGCAACCAAAAAGGACCTGAGTCGTAAGCTGAGCGCCATCCGTCACCGATCGGATTGCGACTCAAAAGCTCAGTATATATCTCAAGATGGTGGATCCGCGCGGGAATTCCCCATCGTTCCAAATTATAGCGGAGGTTGGAAACACATTCATAACCGTTTAAGCTTCGGCTTCAAATGCCATAGCCTATGTTCCACCAATCGTTCCACGGGGTCCTGCAAATCTTCGATTTCCAAGTTGAGGCATCTTCCTTGCTGCCCCTGTTGCACTGCCACGGCAAGTCTCCTCTCTTCTTCCAAGGTTCGCACCTCTCTCTGTGTTTAGCCATAGAGCTGGCGAGGACATGACTTATCGCCACATCCCACTTTCAACTGAGGTGGATCTGAGCAGAAAGCCTCATCACGAGAAAAAGTCAACATAGATTGTAGCCGAATCTTGCTGAAATTCCTCCACAATAAGTTAGTGGCAATCACAATCTGTTCATCTTGCCATACAAAGCAGAAGCATTCGCGGAACACCAAGCCACTTCCGTATCATTTTGCACACCTTGGCTTCGATTATCTCCATTCTGGATAGGGAGATCTCATAAATCGTTATAGTCTACTACATAATCCTAGGGAACACGCCACATTATCATCCACACCTTGAACCGACCTGGTAGAGATGTTCGGCTGATCTTGTCCAGGTGCTTCAATGCTGACGCTTGCAGTTGTACACCCTGGTGATGGTCAGTCAATCAAAACGTATACCATCTCCCCAAGCTTTTTGCTCCTGTCTCTCGAACAGTCGGAATACGCTCGCCTCCCAGATCAAAAGGCACGTATGTCATCTTACCTTTCAGCAAAGATAGTACCCTACTCTTCTGTGGCTTAAATTTCATCACACATCATCCAACAAGTTCGCACAATCTGTTGAGAATATCTGAGACACGAATATTCTAAATAGAGTTTTGAAATTACAGTTTAATAAATTTATCGCCATCTGGTAGGTAGTGCAGTGAGGGATGGCCTAATTTGTATTTGTCGTCTTGAAGAATTGATTTCATCTTGCCAGCATTGTCCGATAAAAAGATGATTTACTGCAGCTATGCTTGACATACTGTAAAGTCGTTAAAGTCGTAAAGTAGGAACAGACAAAATTCTGACTAGACAATACAACAATATAGACATACGTCTATACATTCTGTTTTGGTGTTGTTGAAAACAAATATGTTAAATGAAAGAGAATTCTTTATACAAGGCAAGTGAAACAAGAACATTCAAGTTATCTCAATGTAGAAAATAAGCTTAGTCTAAATAGTCATGTGACACATCGGATTTCTCATGGTCAAGTGATATGAGTGTACATGTCCTGGAAATTTCATCCCCTGAGATTCTTAGCCGCGGCCAAATCCAACACCAAAACCGACGGCTACAGCCAGGATAATGCAAAATGGCAACCACGTCTTTAACAGGGCACACCAGCTGTGGAATAAAGACAAATGGCATATTCAATTGATATATTGAAGGTGAAGATTGATCAAATTCTCACCTGACGTAACGGCTGTGGAAACAAAGAAGAAAACAAAGCTTGAACATATTCCAGGAAGTGGAGCCATTGTACTTCATATGGTTAAGGGCATAAGCAACATGGCTGTGACAATTGTCGCAGCATAGATTGTGCTGAAAAGAAAAGAAAGTTTAAGTAAAATGCAGTCGCCATCTTACTACATACAGGTGAGAAAAATTCATCATTAAAACTTTCACGGATTTCTGCAAGATCGACCACTGAAGGCGCTGGACGCCGTAAATCTGTCGGATATCTATTTTATTTAACTTAAATTACATAGACAACTGTAAACTGATTGGGGAGCTTTGACCCTACACTTCTTCCCAAAAATCATTATGATCTCCCGTTGCTAGTCAATTACATGACATAACGTTGCAAGATTTCTACTTTTATGTCATTAACAGATGGAGGTAATCGATGTTTTCACAAAAAATGTTTCTGACCAAGACTGATTCGGTATAGATGTTCTTGGATTCTCTTTCTCATGGTACATTGTGTTTCACGGGTCTATTTATCACTACATTTATTACATGTGATCCTACAAACAACATTTTTCAAATATCAGATATGACTGCTATTACAAAGGCAAGGCTTACCAGGAATTGATTATGTCTTATCTATTTGGCGTTACGAATTGATTGCAACGTTACGGAATTGATTATTTCTTTTCTATTTGGAGTTGCGAAAACAGGTTAGAACAGGTTCCACAAAATTAGAATTTTGTGGAACTCAGAAACGAGCTTTTCTTGCTTGCTATCAGTTAGCCAAGCTGCTGTATTATTATTCAATCTTACAAATTTTCACCGATATGACGGCCTGTTCACGTAAAAAGGATTTCAAATTATATCTTGCATAAAAATCAAAATATCAATGTCTGATAAATTGAACATTCATCTTTGTTATTGAGACTTGGTTTCATAGATTTTATTAATATGGCCTCTCTGAAACGTGGGTTAATGCTGTTTGTATCAAACGCTATGATTTTGACTGTAAACGGGAAAGCTATGTTAGGAGAGCAACTTAGGTGCTGTTTGAGTACACTTGAGTCTTTGTTTGTAGCATGTTCTTTAATGCGTGTATGGAGTGAACGGACTGTACTCCCGATATAATTACTTTTACACGTTTTGCATGTTATTTCATACACTACCATAGCTCTCAAACAGATGTTGCTGTCAGCAATAACGCACTGATTCAATTTACACTTATGTTTGGAATGTGATTTTCTCAAAGCCATTCGTAGCGTGTATGACTGATGGGATACGCGCACAGGTAAGTCAAGATTACGAAAAATTCTTAACACCTTCTTATCGAAGCAATCAAATGTTAACAAGGTGTTAAGAATTTTTCGTAATCTTGACTTACCTGTGCGCGTATCCCATCAGTCATACACGCTACGAATGGCTTTGAGAAAATCACATTCCAAACATAAGTGTAAATTGAATCAGTGCGTTATTGCTGACAGCAACATCTGTTTGAGAGCTATGGTAGTGTATGAAATAACATGCAAAACGTGTAAAAGTAATTATATCGGGAGTACAGTCCGTTCACTCCATACACGCATTAAAGAACATGCTACAAACAAAGACTCAAGTGTACTCAAACAGCACCTAAGTTGCTCTCCTAACATAGCTTTCCCGTTTACAGTCAAAATCATAGCGTTTGATACAAACAGCATTAACCCACGTTTCAGAGAGGCCATATTAATAAAATCTATGAAACCAAGTCTCAATAACAAAGATGAATGTTCAATTTATCAGACATTGATATTTTGATTTTTATGCAAGATGTAATTTGAAATCCTTTTTACGTGAACAGGCCGTCATATCGGTGAAAATTTGTAAGATTGAATAATAATACAGCAGCTTGGCTAACTGATAACTTTTTTGATTTAATTCAAATATGCTGCTTAAAGAAAATTATATCTCATTTCTTGCTTGCCTTTCAATTATGAAAGGAATCCGAATTTATGCTAGTCCATATTTGTTGTTACTGTGTTCGTGTAGAATCGAATCTGAAATATATTTATTAACAAGAAGTTTTGCATATCCATTTGAAAAAAAATCTACATTTAACAAAATTTAAAAGTTTTTCAATCAAAGCAGGTGTGATACAATTACGATGAGCTCGTTGGCATTCAATCTTGAGCAAATTAATTTTATAACTTTACGTGAAAATGGTACAAAGCTATCCAAGGTAAAAGAGGAGCTGTGTGTGGCTTTGGAATAAAATGAATTCAAACACGAATTAATCGTGAAGGAAATAATTTTAGGGCCTATCTAGAAAAGGAATCTTGGAATCAACAGGACACTCAACTGTAAAATCAGAACAATCATTAACACTATTCAATTTAAGAATTACTTTTTTGTATACTTAATGAGGGTATTATACTGATCAAAAATAATGTATTGATGATGTAAAGAATATTTTTATCAATAATATACATGAATGTAAAATCAAGTGGATGTAATGATGCATATTCAATTTTACATATACTGTATATTGTTCATTCCAAAACAAATGTGCTGACGTGATAACTGATGTCTATCTGATTATATCAAGGAAAATAAGCTGGAAATCCTTTGAATTTCAGACAAAAACGTGTGACACTGGTTGGATAGTAAGCCTAATTTAAAAACAGCCACTAAGACAGATGGGAGACCTGATGAGGACCCTAATTTCAGGAACTAATTCCCTACATCACAATTTACCGAGAATAGAAGTTGACTATTAGTATACAACTTCATGCTGTTGTTGCTAGATTTTACTTCGTTAGATAATACATTATTCTAAAAGAATCTAAAGGGTGGAAAGGCAATATGTAAGAGCACAATTGTACACGTTGCAAATGTACATATTGTACGAAGAATTTATTAAATGAATCATTATATATCGGTCGATGTTTGATTTTTTGGCAATAAGTAATGGTCTCAGTTAACAGCAAAATTTCACATATCTGCAAATATCTACTCGATGAGCTTCATATTGGTTATACCTTGACCAGAAGATAAAATTTCAGTTTCTATAATGTTTGTGTCACAAGTTTTCTTGTGTATGAAAATCAATGATGTTGCTCCTGTAATGTTCTTTAAACCTTGAATGCCCGCGTTCCTGCTTTTTAAATATATTTCGAAACGAGAATTTTGGCTGAACGTTTGAGCGGTAAGAATTAGTGTTCAGAAGAAGAGAAAGGAGATCAACGCGATTCTAATGTCATCCCCCCCAAATTGAGACAATGCCTAGAACGCCAGCACATTGCGCTTGTAAAGAACCTAAGTTTTGAAAATGGCTTGGCTACTGCTAGATAAATGATAAGGAGTTGTCGAATTGCACTACCAATATACATGTATATATGGAAAAATATAAAAAACACAAGATTTACGCTAACTTTTTTCACCACTTCAGTGGCTTCTCAAGACACTAAATGAATTTTTATGAAATGTAGTAATGAATGGCTGCAAAAATGGCTAGAATGACTATTGTGACAAAATTTTATTTCAGAATTACAGATGAAAAACATAAATATCATAATTTAATGTATGGAAAATTACATCACGTAGTTGATTGATACAAGATTGTGCCCTCTTTACAGCACTAATCATCACATGTCTCGAAGTTTGCCGGCTTATTTTATGGATTTCATTTCGTATATTTTCATTTAGAACACTTGTGTGGTCTCGGCTTTGAAGCGTACACTCTCTTTTCAATATCCCCAAAGAAAACAATCTGGGGGGAAACAAATCTGAGGATCTCGGAGGCCAGGAGAACTTACATCCTTGAGAGATAATGCGATGCTGAAAAGTTTCCTATAAAAGTTTTAATGTCTCATTAGCACTGTGACACGTGGCACCATCTTGCTGAAACCATAGAGCAGCTTGATTTGGCAATGTCCTAATTGTTGGTATCAAGAACGACCTTATCATTTCCCGGTACTTTGAACCATCTATTGAGACTGCTTTTTCATTGCCATCTTCGAAAAAGTATGGTCCCACAATACAGTCGTGCATAATGCCACACCAAACTGTTACCTAATCAGGATGTAGGGGTCGCTGGTGAATTACTTGAGGATTTTTGGAAGACCAAAAACGATAATTGTGCTTGTTCACAAATCCACACAAGTTGAAATGTGCTTCGTCAGTCAATATCAGTGAAGTGAGATTGTCCTCCCTACCAAAAAATTCAAGAAAGCGCCTTGCATAGTGTAATCTCGCTTCAAATTAGCTGAAAGAGACGCTCTGTACAATCTGTACCTTATATGGATGGCAAGATAAGTCATCTTTTAAGATTCTTCTCAAAGATCTTTCAGACATCTGAAGCTCTATGGAACGTCGTTTCACAGACTTTGGAGGACTTCCGGCAACATCTTCTCTCACTGTCTCAATGCACGATGCGCTGCGAGATGTTTTTGGTCTGCCTGATCGATCTTTGTCCTGAACATTTTCACTGCTTCAATGCACGATGCGCTGCGAGATGTTTTTGGTCTGCCTGATCGATCTTTGTCCTGAACATTTCCAAACTCTCGAAAACGTGAAACACAACGACGAATAACATGTTCAGACGGAGCTTTTTTAACATTGTTTAACCGGCGATAAGCTCTCTGAACCTCAACAATCGACCGGTTGTTAACAAAAAACAGTTCAACAGTTGAGAGCGCTGTTGGCTAGTCCACTTATTCATTATCGATCATTGACGAAGTAAGCCTATCGAACGTCAAAATGAAATGAAAATGGCACTGCTTTGATTTTGAATTATGTCTCAATTACCATGCCATTTTGTATAGAAATGCATAGTGAACAATGAACAAGCATAATATTCATCATGACCTCTGAATAGTCTAAGAAATTATATATTTGATGTATTCAAGCGTCAAATGTCATCCAAGACTGTAGTCAACTTTGTAATTCTATGCACATGAAAAAACTTACTGGTATGGCCTATGCACAAGAAGACGCATTAGTCTTCAATTTGTTATTAACAATCAACACTATCGACATGAAATCCCTATGCGGGCAGACACTGTATATATATATATATATATTTCGGAAATAGCCCAAAATTATTGAAATTCAAAACAAGATTGTTAGGAGCGCACAACATGTTTCAGCAAATCATTTGCCATCCTCAGGTGAAATCAAGCAAACAAAGTTAAAACAATCTTTAAATACAAAATTACAAGTCATTAGGTCACCGAGATAAAATCACTGAAGTCACAAAATGAAGTCAATTCTGAAGGTCACTTGCATTGGAAGTAGCTACGCAATAAAATACACAATAGAGCCATGAATTACAAATCTAACAGCGTATTAATGGAGCTTGCCCTTTCATTCATGAGAGTGCTAAAGTCAGACTTCTTTATTATAATTGATTCCAGAAATATATATATATATATATATATATATATATATATATATATATATATATATATATATATATATATATATACATATATATCGACAAGAAAATAATTCTTCACACAACATGTTTCATCTTTTTCAAAGACTTCCTCAGGTGTAACAAGAGGGTGGGGATGGAATCACTTAAATACATTGATCAACAACGTTCAGTAAAATAGTTAAGTCACAAGTAAAAGCAATAATAAAATCAATATCGTTAAAACACGCAAATCAATTCAATAGATATCAACTGGTAAAACATCTAAAATCAAGTCATCTGTAAAAGCGCGAAGTCAATAGAGCAATAAATACATCACTGATTCAAAGTAATTTCGTCACTCGCAAGACGCAGACAGTAGCTTACAAATCAAGAAGCAAAGGATTGGAACTCATTCTTTCATTCAATAATTTATCTGGATCGATCATTTTGATAACAATAGTTTCATAGATTCTTGGGTGATCTGTTACGGCGACAACTTTGAAAAAATCTTTGATCGGGGGATGCTCATGGAGGCTTATTTCTGTAGGTGTAGGATATCCTTTTAAATGCTCGTTTATACGAGTTTGAAAATGGCGGATAGAACTACCAACGTAGCATTTGTCACAATGCTCACAGTTGTATTTGTATACAATATTTGATTTCAAATGTTGAGGTACTCTATCCTTATTACTGAAAAATTGAGAAGTTTTAAGGGTTTTAAAAATAGGTCGGATATGAGCATCAGCTGGCAAAACTTTGTTGATGTCTTTTATTCGGTTTTTAATCTCTTTTTCCTTGTTGGCGATATAAGGAAAGCTCCAATTTACAATTTTGTTTTCATCATCATTTGCTAGTCTCTGCACAGGTATCGAATCTGCATGAGATTTAACTCGTTCAATCATGTGCTCTGGAAAACCGTTTTTGATAAAAATGTTCTTGATGCTGATGACGGCAGTTTGGTAATTCTCATCAGTAGAACAAATTCTACGAGCTCTGTAAAATAGGGCTCTCATAGCGGCAGTGCGATATTTCATAGGCGCGTAGGCGGACCAAGGAGTGTAAACGCCAGTGTTGGTGTTCTTCAAAGACCAAGAGATATCAAATGAATTATCCAGTCTGGTTACTCTTGTATCGAGAAAAACCAGACAGTTCTCAGTTTCAACTTCTTTAGTGAATTCTATGTTGCAATTCACAGAATTCAGGAAATCAAAAAATTCATTGATCTCTTGCTCATTCTGAAAAATGGCGAATACATCATCCACGTAGCGCTTATAAAAAACGGGAGATGTAATTTCAAATTCACTGAATTTCGACTCTATCAAATTCATTGCAAATTCTGCCATGGTGGGGGCGAGGCTCGAGCCCATAGATAAGCCCTCTTTTTGTACGTAAAGTTCATCATCGAAGGTAAAGAGAATGTCAGTACAAGCAAGTTTCAGAAGCTCACCGAGAGCCCTTTTGCTGATTGGTATTTCATCATCCTCAACTATCATCAAAACATGGCTTATTGTTTCTTCAACGGGAATATTAGTAAAAAGGCTTTTAACATCAAAGCTTACCATTCTCATATCTTTGTCGATCCTCACTTTACGCAACTTTTCGACAAAGTCAAAAGTGTCTTTGACTCGAAAGTGCTCGGGAATCAACGGTTTCAGAATAGAATCAAGCCATTTACTCAAATTGGTCGGGTAAGAATCAATCATGCTCAAAATTGGTCTATAAGGAGGATTTCGATCATCCTTATGGACCTTGGGCAAACCGTAGAGTTTAGCGGGCTGCGAGCCAACAGGCTTGATCTGCTTGAAAACTGAATCGCTCACAAGACCTTTAGACTTCAATTCGGTGAGCTTACGAATGAAACGATCTTCCTCAATGACGAAAGGATCCTTCTTCGCTCTTTTTGATGGCTTATATTTAGAAAACTTTCCGCTGTTTTCCAGAAAGTCACTCATCTTTCTCACATAATTATCGCGATTTTCAATAACGACACCGTTTCCTTTATCAAATTTGCAGATGTACAGGTTTTTGCGTTTGGAAAGTTGCTTCAAAGCTTTCATTTTAGAGCTCCACATTTTGGAGACTTTGCTTTTGGCAAAATAAGATTTGAAGGCAGAGCGGAATTTGTGCTTCAAATTTTCTTGATCGCTGGGATCAAGATGACTGGAAATTCTCTTGAAAACTGACTCTGCATGAGCTTTTTCCTGCACAATTCTTCCTCCGATGATGCACCACCATTTGAATAAACTTCGCAAAATGATTGAGAATGCTCATGAGCGGAAGCTGCGAGCCTTGACTCGTAGCAAGCCTGATAATGTTGACTCTACTCTTAACCATGCTACTGTCATCAATTTGTCTGATGAACAGTTTTCCAAAGATGAGTTGGAGATTCTGAGTCTAGGGTTTTCCATGTCTTGGCCTAGGCAAAGAATTTCCATTGTGCAGGAAAAAGCTCATGCAGAGTCAGTTTTCAAGAGAATTTCCAGTCATCTTGATCCCAGCGATCAAGAAAATTTGAAGCACAAATTCCGCTCTGCCTTCAAATCTTATTTTGCCAAAAGCAAAGTCTCCAAAATGTGGAGCTCTAAAATGAAAGCTTTGAAGCAACTTTCCAAACGCAAAAACCTGTACATCTGCAAATTTGATAAAGGAAACGGTGTCGTTATTGAAAATCGCGATAATTATGTGAGAAAGATGAGTGACTTTCTGGAAAACAGCGGAAAGTTTTCTAAATATAAGCCATCAAAAAGAGCGAAGAAGGATCCTTTCGTCATTGAGGAAGATCGTTTCATTCGTAAGCTCACCGAATTGAAGTCTAAAGGTCTTGTGAGCGATTCAGTTTTCAAGCAGATCAAGCCTGTTGGCTCGCAGCCCGCTAGACTCTACGGTTTGCCCAAGGTCCATAAGGATGATCGAAATCCTCCTTATAGACCAATTTTGAGCATGATTGATTCTTACCCGACCAATTTGAGTAAATGGCTTGATTCTATTCTGAAACCGTTGATTCCCGAGCACTTTCGAGTCAAAGACACTTTTGACTTTGTCGAAGAGTTGCGTAAAGTGAGGATCGACAAAGATATGAGAATGGTAAGCTTTGATGTTAAAAGCCTTTTTACTAATATTCCCGTTGAAGAAACAATAAGCCATGTTTTGATGATAGTTGAGGATGATGAAATACCAATCAGCAAAAGGGCTCTCGGTGAGCTTCTGAAACTTGCTTGTACTGACATTCTCTTTACCTTCGATGATGAACTTTACGTACAAAAAGAGGGCTTATCTATGGGCTCGAGCCTCGCCCCCACCATGGCAGAATTTGCAATGAATTTGATAGAGTCGAAATTCAGTGAATTTGAAATTACATCTCCCGTTTTTTATAAGCGCTACGTGGATGATGTATTCGCCATTTTTCAGAATGAGCAAGAGATCAATGAATTTTTTGATTTCCTGAATTCTGTGAATTGCAACATAGAATTCACTAAAGAAGTTGAAACTGAGAACTGTCTGGTTTTTCTCGATACAAGAGTAACCAGACTGGATAATTCATTTGATATCTCTTGGTCTTTGAAGAACACCAACACTGGCGTTTACACTCCTTGGTCCGCCTACGCGCCTATGAAATATCGCACTGCCGCTATGAGAGCCCTATTTTACAGAGCTCGTAGAATTTGTTCTACTGATGAGAATTACCAAACTGCCGTCATCAGCATCAAGAACATTTTTATCAAAAACGGTTTTCCAGAGCACATGATTGAACGAGTTAAATCTCATGCAGATTCGATACCTGTGCAGAGACTAGCAAATGATGATGAAAACAAAATTGTAAATTGGAGCTTTCCTTATATCGCCAACAAGGAAAAAGAGATTAAAAACCGAATAAAAGACATCAACAAAGTTTTGCCAGCTGATGCTCATATCCGACCTATTTTTAAAACCCTTAAAACTTCTCAATTTTTCAGTAATAAGGATAGAGTACCTCAACATTTGAAATCAAATATTGTATACAAATACAACTGTGAGCATTGTGACAAATGCTACGTTGGTAGTTCTATCCGCCATTTTCAAACTCGTATAAACGAGCATTTAAAAGGATATCCTACACCTACAGAAATAAGCCTCCATGAGCATCCCCCGATCAAAGATTTTTTCAAAGTTGTCGCCGTAACAGATCACCCAAGAATCTATGAAACTATTGTTATCAAAATGATCGATCCAGATAAATTATTGAATGAAAGAATGAGTTCCAATCCTTTGCTTCTTGATTTGTAAGCTACTGTCTGCGTCTTGCGAGTGACGAAATTACTTTGAATCAGTGATGTATTTATTGCTCTATTGACTTCGCGCTTTTACAGATGACTTGATTTTAGATGTTTTACCAGTTGATATCTATTGAATTGATTTGCGTGTTTTAACGATATTGATTTTATTATTGCTTTTACTTGTGACTTAACTATTTTACTGAACGTTGTTGATCAATGTATTTAAGTGATTCCATCCCCACCCTCTTGTTACACCTGAGGAAGTCTTTGAAAAAGATGAAACATGTTGTGTGAAGAATTATTTTCTTGTCGATATATTGGGCACTAACAAATAATATATATATATATATATATATATATATATATATATATATATATATATATATATATATATATATATATATATATATATATGTATGTATATATATATATATATAAATAGAAATGAAAAGCACCAAAAATGGAGAAATATATAGTAATTATCGTGACCAAAGAGAGTATAAATGAAAAGACCAATAGTAACTAAAATGCCCGACCGGTTTCTGCCTCTTCGAGGCTTCTCAAGGGCTGCAATGAACTATATTTGCATAGTTAACACAAAATTATACATTCGAAAATTATGGTATGTAGAGATGAAACACAACTTCTCACAACTAAAGATATGTTGCCATATCAGATAAGGACTGAAAAATAGAAATCGAAAGAAATGTGGAATTGAATGAAATCTATGAAAATTTAGACGGCTGAAGGTTCTTATTGATTACTGTATACATGTAGGCTATTAACTTTTATTGAGCACTGGTCTTAATGTGCGCAAAACTTCAAGGACTTGTAGCTCTGACCAAAATAATTATTCGACTTGAGTTTCTCTTCCATATTGTTTAGCATGTCATGGGGTTTTGCTGTGTGCAATATTATTTTTCTCTTTCAATTATTTGACAGTATTCTAGCTAATTTTGAATTCACTAGAATTTACCTAAATTTCACAATTTAAATCGTTCAAAATTCAAATTAAAAACAAATTTTCCAAAGGACTTCTTATAATTAAGCTTATTACTGATGATAGACAATTTACAGCAAGTGTTCAAACAATCCTCCATCAGCCTCGACAACACATTGTGCTCTGACGAGCAAATGGTTAATGGCCCGTTGGAGCTCATCTGTTTCAAGATTTTGAACTTCTTCAAAGATTTTCTCCTTTAACTCATTAATGTTTCTCGGAACAAATTGGTGATACACGCGAGCCTTCAAAGTTCCCCACAAATAGTAGTCTAATGGGGACAAATCGGGAGACCGCGGTGGCCAAGGATGACCGTAACCACGACCAATCACTCGGTTTTCGGGGAATTTCGTTGATAGAAAGTCTCGTGCCTTCTTCGAGAAATGAGGAGGAGCTCCATCATGTTGGAATACGACAGACTTCATCTTCCGCCTCTTTTGCAGTTCAGGTATGAGGTGATCACGGAGCATGCTATTGTAGTTTTCTTGATCCACAGTCGATTCGAAGAAGTGGGGCTGCAATTTGAAGTTTGAAGAAATTGCCATCCAAACGCAAAGCTTTGGTGAGTGGAGATTCTTCGGCAAATTGCATCTTGGATTTTCGTATGCCCATATCACACAGTTGTGTCGGTTTACGAGCCCATCTAAACTAAAGTAAGCTTCATCAGACCAAAGAATGTTTGGCAGGATTTCCTCATTCTCCAATATCCACTTCGCGAAGTCAAGACGCTTCAGCTTGTCTTCTTCACTTATCGCCTGTGTTCGGGATATTCGGAATGGATGCATCCCGATTTGATGTAGGACTCGAACGACACTGCGTTGAGGGATAGCGGTTTTCACGCGCGACTTGTCGAGAGCTAGTATGACCAAGTGGATTTGCACCTTTAAGATTGGTGATCGACTTCTCGATAGCAGAGGAACGTTCATTGACAATGGACGGTCTACCAGGAGACTGGATGTCATGGAGAGTCTTTGTTGCCTCAAACTTCTGCATCAGTCGACTGATAGTTGAAGGTGGAAATGGATCATTGTGCAAGGACATCATTCTCTTATATGCACGTAGAGTAGCAGTTGGAGATTCGTTATTGGAATAGAACAATTTCACAAGAGTCAATCTTGTTTCTAAGTCCATCGTTAACGAAAAAAAGACAATTTAGCTTTTGGCGCTGAAATTTCGCATATCTTAGTTAAATCAAACATTTCCTAATTGTAGGACAAATTCAAAATCTTCAAATAACATAGATTGCTTGTTTGTGTCCAGATTGTTGGTTGAACGAAATAAAATGGATTGTGGAATCATTTTGATGTCATTGCGAATCACTAAACAGATGCAGAATCATGCCCAGAACTATGGTAAGATTTCACCAACTGAGAAAATATGACATGATTCAATTTTCAAATTTTTATACTTAAAATTCATAGAAGTCTGTAGGATGTGATATCATACAAAACCCCAAGTCTTAACGAACAAAATGGCATTAAAATTAATGTCGAGTACCCCGTTCAGTAATCACAGGACATCACCAAAGTTTTGCGCACATTATGACTCACCCTGTATATTGATGCAGATTTTTTCTTTTTCTTCCCTACAAACTTTCCCGCAATTCGGAGGTAATTTGATGATGGGTATAACATTAAAAGGAGGATTATTATTTCCTGAACAGGTATGTATATGCTTGCTCACTTCAAGGATTCTATACTTTTCTTCATTAACTTGTTGCCGGTGAACTCTTACACGGGAACGCAAGCTGTCCCCCGTTTGACCAACATAAAGTGCACTGCATCCACGACACTTAAGTACATATATAATGTCTTTGCTATTGCAATTCATATTTGCTTTTATACTAAATATTTTCTCTTCTTGATTGTTGTTCATATATTTAAGTTTATCACCTTCTATCATGGATGTACAGCACATGCATCTTTCATTATGGCATTTGGTAGCTCCAACTATTGTGATTCTGTTTCGTCGAGATAGCATATTCAGGAGGGATTGTGGTTGTTTGTAAAAAGGTTTGACTGTATAATTTTGAAAAGAATGATTCAACTTCAAGCTCGAAAATACTGGATTCACAACATCAACATAAATGTTTGGTTCATTAGGATTATAAGTTTTTATAAATGGAATTATACTTTCCTTTTTGTCGTTTACCTTGTTTTCAACAACCATATTAGATCTATTGATTGCATCATTAACCAACTCATTTGGATAGTTCAGTTTTTAAGTCTTAAACGCAATTCATTTAATCGAACGTTTTGTAAATCTTCGTTGGAAATTATTCTGCGGATCCGTTTAGCCAATACATAGGGAATATTCCTAAGAATGTGGCGGGGATGACATGAAGTAAACGGGACGTAGTTAAAGCTGTCGGTTGGTTTGTGGTAAATATCCCTCTCAATTTTATCTCCTTTTCTGAATAACGTTATGTCTAAAAAATGAAGTTTATCTTTTCCTGTTTCCATAGTAAATTTGATCTTGCTATCCAAACCATTCAGGATTTCTATAAAAACGTCAATAACACCGAATGAGTCTTGCCATATCAAAAAGCAGTCGTCCAAATACCTGCACCATGAATCACAAAACAGTTGATAATTGTCTACAGTAAATACGTCCTTGACTAGGGAATACATATTTTCTTCAAGAAATGCCATAGTTAAATTTGCGTATGTTGGAGCGATCTTTGTTCCCATGGCTGTGCCAGCCGTTTGTAAATATATTTGTGATTCAAAGTTGAAGAAATTGTTTTCTAATATGATCTTCACGCCTTCTAAAATAAAATCAAGCGAAAATCTAGCATCAATATAATCCCTTCTGTTGGTTATCCAATATTGAACAGCTTTTAGACCAAGTTCATGATTGATGTTTGTATATAATGAAATAATATCAAATGAAGTGAAATATGATTCCTTTGAAATAATGGTAGGTAATTTTGATATAAAATGGAACGAGTCCTTACAATAGCTCTTCAAAGTTGGAACGATCGGTTTTAGGATTTCATCTAGAAAGAAGCTGAGATGACTCGTTGGAGCGTTCGTACTTGATATTATCGGTCGGAATTTAAGGTTCATTGGATAATTTAATTTCAAATAACCAAATTCATCAATGTCGTTACCTTCTATGTAATTAGTAATTTTATGCACTTTTGGCAAACCATAAATGTGAGGTAATGTAGGATTGAATTTCCACAAGTATTCGAATTCTTTCTTTGTTAAATCATTCCGAAACTTGATACAATAACTTTTGATTTTATTCATGGTTGTGGAAGTATCATATTTCTGGATTGATTTATATGTATGTCCATCTTGTAAATGTTCCTTCATGATATTTTCTTTATATTGACTGTAATTAAGTATCACAAAAGAGCCACCTTTATCTGCTTTTGTGATGTACAGGTTCTCTGATTTCTTCAATTCTTCAAGCGCCTGTCTTTCTTCTTTAGGCAAATTATCTTTTTTGCGTTCATTTTTTAGTTCTATGGAGGAAACATTCTGTAATATGGTATTTATACTGTTATCTAGAGTTTCATTGCGTCCTTTTGGAGGATCAAATGTAGACGGATTTTGAGCAATTGATTTTATAGAAGTATCATTATGATCAACATTATGAAAATATTCAGTGAGTCTTAATTTTCTACAAAATTGGATAGATTGAATTTTTAATTCATTTATGTTCCTTTTAGGAGTGGGAGTGAATTTACAACCTCTTGTCATAAGTGTCTTCATGTTATTTGTTATATCCATATCGGAAAAATTTATTATCTTTAATTCGTTTAACATAAAAAAGAGTTCGCATTGTTTTCGATCTCCTCAATTTGATCGATGTTTCCGTAGTAGTTACCTTCATTATTATCAAAATTTGTTTGATATGAATGATCTTCATTTTGAGGATTGTAATTGTTATAACTTGTAAATGTATTTTTAATTGTATTTTCATTGAAATTGTTCTGACCATTATTAAAGCGATTATATCGTTGTTGTATCCTCCCATTATTTGCCCGGTATCCACGGTTGACATTATTCGTTCTGTTATTTTGATAAAATCGTCTATTTTGATTAAATCGTTGTGGATTCCCGGTAAATCTTCCATTATTTTGTCTGACAAAATTAGCTCTGGTAGGATTCCCATAAAATCTTTTTTTTTGTCTGTTAAAATTAGGTCTAGCATAATTGTTGTCATATCTTCCAACATTTTGGCCAGTAAAATTATCATTTGGACGGTAAGGATAAATTCTCTGATTATTCATACTACTTGAATAATCAGTTGTAACCTTCAGCCGTATAAATTTTCATAGATTTCATTCAATTCCACATTTCTTTCGATTTCTATTTTTCAGTCCTTATCTGATATGGCAACATATCTTTAGTTGTGAGAAGTTGTGTTTCATCTCTACATACCATAATTTTCGAATGTATAATTTTGTGTTAACTATGCAAATATAGTTCATTGCAGCCCTTGAGAAGCCTCGAAGAGGCAGAAACCGGTCGGGCATTTTAGTTACTATTGGTCTTTTCATTTATACTCTCTTTGGTCACGATAATTACTATATATATATATATATATATATATATATATATATATATATATATATATATATATATATATATATTGTAAGTGTTGGCATTTGAGGCACAAGACTTACTAAATTTTATTTCTTGCTAAAAATATTGTATTCATTTTGACTTAACATGCTAATGATTGCCACTTAGCATTAGCTTCAGGATTTTGCTTTCTTCAAGAACTTTGCAGCATCATAATGAAGCACAATTGATACAAAACATTGACACTCAATGCACTCAAGGTATTGAATAAATTGACTTACTATTCGTTTCTTGTATTCGGTACATGACTCAGCCACTCCTTTATCCCAAGCATCTCTTCCCACTTTGTCAATGTCCAACTGCCAGTACCTGAAAGTTGCAGATAAATTATCGCCTGATAAAATACAATGTGCTATACGACAGAAGCGACAGGAAGTTACAGGGAATCAACAGATGCTGTTGAGGCCAAACAAGCAAATAGAGTGCAATCTAGTTCTATTCAGTTTAGGGTTGGCACGAAATATTTCGAGAAGTTTATTTTTTATTTCCTCCGAAGTCTATCGAAGTTTATTTTTTTTCGAGCGCGATGTCGTTTTTTTATGCACTGATATCATATCGGTTCTGCTCATGAAAGGTATACCTTGATTTATCATTTAAGAATTAATTACTACATTAAAGGCTGTGATAAGTATGTGTTCATCAGTAAACTAACTGATTTTTCTTCACGAGCCGATCAAATCAAGACATAGAACAAAATCATGACGATGTAGAAAATTTGCATTCGATGTTGCGGTGTGGCGTGTGGTACTGTCGTAGCTGGTACCCTTAAAAGGGGGATGGGGGTACGGCAGCAGACCAGGAGGGACAACATTTTCAGGTTGTAACTAATGATATTCAATAGGGAGGTGGAATTGAGGTTTTAAAAAAATTTCAAAGCGCTAAATAAAAGTTATTAGTTAGCCTGGTAATTAACGATAGGTTATCTATTTATTGAGAGCCCACAATGCTCGTAATTCTCAGGTTTAGAGTTGCTGTCAACACGTGAGTTACAGTAGAAGATAACTTTTTGAATAATTTTGACTTAAATACATGCATATAAAGCATACTTTCTAGAATGAGTTTTAGCCATATATAGTCATACGCCTACATAGGCCAATAATTACAACGTATGCGCAGATAAACATGTAAAAATGGTGTATTGTCAGGTAGCCTATTGTTTTCGTGATATAAAAATGTGGTCAGTAGTATCTGGTCAGCTAAGTATGTTATAACTTATGAGCTTAAAAGCTATAGTCTACAATGTACGCTATGTAAAAAGAACTTTCTACCTGAATTCAATCCTAGAGTCTCTGCATTAGAATCATGTTGACAAATAAATCAATCTCATTAAATTGGATGCGATCTCATCTTATCAATTTACATGTATGATAAATAGTACAAAAAGGCTTTTGACTGGAGAAGAAGGTCATATATTAGTATTACATGTAATTGATTAGGGGCTATTCAAACAAAATGTGATACTTGAAAGTTTAATAAATTATGTAATTATCAAAATGTTAAGAATGCTATTCCCTGCAATCCATTAATTCTAACAGCAATCGCAATCGTTGATTCAAAAATCACATATGCTAGCAGAGACAAAAGTAGAGAGTACTAAATCTGGAATATTATCTACATGCACGTTAACATGTACCCTCTGTCCTAAAAATCTGCGTGCATATATTTCAAATCATTCTCTCGACGTTTAGGTTGAAGTTTTAGCAACCTCAGATAGCTATTGCGTAGCTAGCTGCTATAAATAGATTGACACGGGATGTCGTGATTGGCTGCAGGTATTTACGTGTTGGGTTAAACTAACAAATGTACAACACACATTCGATGAAAAACACAGGCATGAAAATGAAGGCCAGAATCAACCGACTTTGTGAGCTTTCGGAATCTGATAGACTTGATATTTTGCTTAGGTATCAGCGAATACAAGACAATGTAGGTGATGAATCCTTGGAAGATTTGTGTCAAGAGTATAAGATAAGCCGAAATTACCCATCGTCGCTGCGTCGAAGATACCAAGAACGAGGGCATGTTCGATCCCAAAAGCGCTCCGGGAGACCTAATAAAGTTCAGGATCAAGCATTGCATTTTGAAATTGAGCAGCTTATTAAAACGGACCGACGACGCAACAGCACTTGTCGAAGATTAAGTAGACAACTTAATTACTCTCGTGATGTAGCGAATAGAATTCGCAAGGCACTGAAGATGAAGATTTGCAGAAAAGTCGCACGGCCTCCATTATCTCAACAGAATATTGAACGACGGGCTGAGTTCGCGAGGAATTATCCGCGTGTTTCAAGATTTTGTTTCCGCGTGTTTCCTGCCTTTCTCAACGAAAAGTGGTGGTACTGTTTTTTTACTGCATATTTACCGCCGTAGTAGTTCTCCAGTTTCTTTTGAGCATCCACCATCACATGTCCCGAAAATGATGTTCGTGGCCGTTGTTAGTCCTGCAGCCCTAATGCTAAGGTTGGCCTATGGCCAGTTGCTGAAACAAGAACATATCAACGCAATAGTCGGTATCACCGTCGAGGAGATCCCTACTGGAAGGATGTTTCTCATGATGGTACTTTCTTCTGTCGACGTTTAGATGAAGAAATCCTACCTGCGTGTGAACGATTGGGTATTACCACCATTCAATATGACAATGCCACTCCTCATGTTGTGGAAAATGATGAGGCTTCCATTGAGGCAGTGATAGCTGATCATCCTAACTATTCAAATTCTCCGACAACCACAAAGTCCCGATGTAAATCCACTGGATCAAGGACTTTTTCGGTTAATCGCAGATCGCGTTGAGATCCGCGACCCTATTAATCGGAATACTTTATTTAATGCAGTGATGGAAGTTTGGGATCAATTGCGTCGAAGAGATATTATGAAATTTATTACTGAACAAAAGGAAATTCGGAGACAAATTTCGTTACGATTGGGTGGAAATAGATTTGTTTAGACTTGTATACAGTTATTGTATCTTGCTCATATGATTTATTGATAAATAGCATCTGTAATTATAAGAATGTTTCACTAGTTTTGTCATAGAATTATTTTGTGCAACGCAGAAAATCCCTGAAATGTGTTTAAAATTGATATTTCAAAAGCATGAAATTATATTAGATCGATTAATTTTGTTAATAATTTACGAAAACATATTGAGAGTTGAAATAGCATCCGAAATATGCGGGTATATCAGCGCAATTATCATTTGTAGGTTATTAATTCCTATGCATGCAGACTTTTAGGACAGAGGGTACATGGAACTCGGAGTAGACTGTGGTTAATGATGCGCAAATTCATCCAGTATAATGAAAAAAATGTAGCCAGCCGACACAACGGAAGGTGTTGATATGGTGGACTTCTGCTTCGGTGGCAAGATGGGAGTGGGACCAGAAATGGTGCATATGGGAAAGTGATGAATATGGGGCAACGGTGGAGGGGAATCAGGAGGATGACGATGACTTTTAAAGCGCTGATGTTGGTCTCGAATGCCAATTTTATTGTTGATTGACATCAATGTTGTAGCACTAGCTTAATTGTCGATAACCTCAATCGTTGCACCGGCCATATAACCTGAACATACTCTGTACAAACGCTGATGAATGCTAATAATAAATGTTGACATAGCGTTGAGAATGATAACTTCTAAATCTTCTAATGTGCATAAAAATTTACCATGCTAAAAGTTGTACTCAAAAAATTACCTGTTATGAATTTTGAAAGCGTTCTTCGGCTAGTCATCGCACCTAAATGACTTTTACATGTTATGACAGCCGAAAATTTCCTTTCTTCACATAATAAAATCATTCTCAGTGTAAACTCAGTTTAGTGACGGCAGCCCGTTAAAACAATGCATATATTTTCACTAATTTGGACCCACCAATTCCAAGAAACATTTTTCAAAAGTGAAGTCTGAAATAACAACTCTGTGGTATTGCCCAACGGCAGTCAAGATTTTGTAACTGTGCTCGAACATGAAGTGTCTCTAAGAAAGAAAAGAGTTAGAAAATACGCGGCCATGTTTTATGGCCAACCTTATGTTTGAAAAATTATGCCCAATATTGACTGTTTCTAGGTTACATGTCATCTAGATTAACCGGCGAAATAAACTTCGAACAGTTCCTGAGGTAGACCATGCACTTGGTGAATTCTTTTGTATTCATCCAAAAATAATAAACTTCGATGAGCTTCGATAAACTTCGCGAAGAATTTGATTTTTTATTTCCTCCGAAGCAAAAAAAACTTCGAAGCTTTGCAAACACTAATTCAGTTACCTGTATGAATATAACGCTAGTATAAGCTGATAATTAACAGAACAAGGAAAAATACAACAGTTTTTGAAATTTGAGTAATTGTATACTATAACTATACTATAATTGTGCACTACATGTAAACGGTTAAAATTTCTTAGCCAGTTAACCGATCAAAACATAAAGCCGTTAATTACATGCTTTTATAGAACATATCTATGTAAACCCCATATACCGGCTATAAGCCTTGGGACCATTCAGGGTACGGCATCATTGATGAATTTGCGCTGTTGTGAAGACAATCATGATTTCAATTAAGGCATGATGCACTCTTCAATCACCGTTGACCAAAGTCATTAGATTGACTATGATGTGAATTTTCTTGGACACATTTTATATTTGAAAAAATGCCTTGGTACACAGTTACTGTATATTCAAAAGAATTTAGGGAAAATCAATCAATAGTACGTTATTGCAAAATAAGTGAAAATTGTTAATATGTTTGTATATATTTGACCAACAACCATTTTGAATACAAACAAGGAATTAATAAAAAATATTCCTAAAAAATCGAAATTACGATAAACAACCGAATCAAATGTGAGCAATACAAAGAATTCCTATAACAGTCATCAAGTTAAGTTAAAGACAAGTTAGATGAGAGGAAGGAATGTGAAAAGAAGCTTTCCATCTCATGTGCTCGACGAAATTACATGAGGAATCATGCAACAACAAATGATGAAGCAAACATGTTTGGAAATTTTCAGTCTATTAGAAATGCCTTTAGATAATCGAACGATAAAAATTGATACCGGTAACTTAGTTATTCTGAACCAGTAAAGAACCAGTGATACAATACATTATTCTAGTGGAAATTGGTCAGGTAAGACTAAATTAAAAGTATATGTGATCATAAATATGTCTACGCATAGTCATTTTCAGTATTTGTTTATGCTCCATTTTTACTAACATTCTCCACAAAATATAATGACCCATCACTTCACTTGAATATCAAATTGATGAATCAATATAGAATGCCGTAAATCAAAGTTAGATCAGCCTATCTACATATGGCGCGATAATAGCAAACCTTGGAAAGACTAAACATATCGAGAAATTTCAATTCTCATCAAATTTTAAGTAGCTACAAAATCTTATACTAGTCAGTCAGCAACACAAGAAATTAACTAATTAGGCATATTTGAACTGAATTTTTCTAAAAAATTTGGCGGTTATGCATCAGGTAGACTAAAAAATCAACTGATTGATGTTGCAAGGAAAACTGACTCCACAACTCTGCTGCAAATTATTTGCTTTTATTTGTGAATTCAAAAATGACTACATAAACAATTGCCAATTCAAATGGTTAATCGAAGAAAGATAGAGTGGGGTATAATTTTATTGAATTTTTGGACGATTTACGAGAACTAATAAAAATCCCTTCCTAAGGACGGAAAATCAGGAAATTCCGCGGAGAATTCTCAAAAGCGAAGGCCGCTCAAAAATTCTGAAGTTTCAGAGATATGTGAACACAATTTTGAAAGTGAATATACCATCGTTTTGTGTAAAATGATTTTGCGAATCGAGCACCGATGTAAATAAGAATCAATGCCTTCATCATGAAAAAGCAAAGATGTTCACTCCTTCTTTATATATTGACCAAAAGTCAAAGTTAATTAAAACAAAAATTTACAGGTGCCGAACGTTTCCGGAATTCTCCCCTCGTCAGCGGCGCAAAGTCACATTCTCGTGCTATCACGAAAAACACTAAAAGTAGTGCGTTGACCGAACATTTGGCTAACATGCATCAAGAAGTGTACAAATCTATTGACCTTTTTCTCTAGGGATGTTGGGAAAGTGCTGAGATCCATTAAAAACAGAAGATGGATAAGAAGCTCGCTACATCAAATACAGTTCACCGCAGATAAATCGCAAACGTGAACTTGCAGAGTTCTGAATCTGATTGTTGCTCTCTGCCTCTGACGGTATAAATGTTACTCTGGGGAACTTACAGAAGACTTTGCCGATTGACTTTATGCCGCTGACGAGGGTAGAATTCCGTGATGTTCGGTACCTGTAAATTTTTGTTTTAATTAACTTCGACCTTTGGTCAATATATAAATAAGGAGTGAACATCTTTACTTTTTCATGATGAAAGCATTGAACTGCAAAAACCTCCTGTTGGTGACCATCACTTAAATAAGAATCCGATGTAATAAAGCGATTTTTGTACCAAGCATTTTCAATCCCCAGATCAGACGGAATCTATCGTAAGCAATCGATGGCATCTATCCAGCATCTGAAACTCAATGCATCTGACATTCATTTCCTTAACGGTATTTTCTTCCAATATTTTTCCCTCGACAATTGTTTAACTGCATGTGCTCACTACTTCTTCCAAGCACCACAGCAAGTAGTGTGAAATATTATTATTTCCTTCAATTGTCTGATGGTGGCCAAATACAGAGGTTGAAAGAGCTTTCTTTAATTCTTAATTATTTGAACTCTTAAATAGAAGACAAGCAGTCAAATGGATTTCCCTCAGCTTTTGGCAAACACGGCATGATCCCTCTTATCCATGAAATAACTTACTTAACAGGCCATCCAAACGCCATGTCATCCTCCTGAAAATAAAATCAAGAAACCAGTCACGATGAAAACTCTGATTTGTTATAATGGATTTTAAGTGATCAATCTCATGTGGCTCTTAAGAAGATATCTTTCAATAATCTTATAGAGAAATTATAAACAAAACTTACAACGATGTAAATAATTCTTTCACCATTACTCTCGGTACAGTGGCAAATTTTAAAGATCAAAAGTTGCACTCAAGCATATCGTTTAACTTAAGAAACGTCCTAGACAAGCAAAAAAATTGCATTGTATTTGGATCAACACATACAATCAATTGATTGCATTGCAATTATACTGGCAGCATCTCTGAGAACAGAACATTAAAGCATCATTGTTTTCTAACAAAATGTTGACGTCATCATACAGGGATGATGAGGAACAGCCAAAAATCTATTAACGGAATTTCAGAAGGAGTATTACAAAATGATGTTCAGAAGCTGAGGAAACAGTGTTACGAAGATTTTTTGGTGAAAGCATATTGAAGGAGAAATGCGCTAGCATAGTAATACTCAATTGCTTTGTCACGATCAGAAATATTGATGTGTTATACTGAAGGCAAATTGTTTCAATGGCATAATCAGTGCCTTCCCGCCAGGCATTTCAAGCAAAGAATTTAGGAGAAAGGTCTACTGTGAACACATTATCATCTGAGTTTGAATTTACATTTCAGTTACGAAGTGAGACCAACTAAGAAACAATGAAAAATTACTCAGTGCTGTTAAATGCGCTTTGTCTTCGGTTGATCAGCAAAGGGTGGTAAGTGGCGGTAGGAGAGATAATTGGAAAATAGTCAGGTAAATAACATTCAATATTGCTGCATTCATAAATCTATTTTCTTTTGGTCTTAACCGGTCTCGCTGCCTCTCATATGCCAGTGGCAGAGTGATGACATGCATTTGACAACTTCAACAGTGAATAATATGCAGATGTCAATCGATCGCTGAAGAGCGGTTAAGCGAACTGAATGAAGTCACAAGTGGGTGAAAATACACAGCACAACATGATATGTTAATAAGGCTCATGCACAAGAAATAAATCAAAACGCCTATAACCACTGATATATAATTCTCTGCCACTTCAACCACTGAGAAACTGACCACTGTGCCAAGGAAGACAGTATTTTTCCGCCTTCCATTCTATGTACAACAGAGTGAAGATGAGACCGTCCCCATCTATTACTCGCCACCTACTTACCTGTGATCAAAAGGATTATAAATTTTCCGTGATCAAGTGCTGTAGGACTAAACTCGAACTCTCGACTGCTGAAGCTAGTGCTATCCACTTTCGTAGTCCTTCCCTTTGTCAGCAAAAAGAGTTTATTTTTTATTTATCTCTTGTCTAATCACAAGCTTGTAATTATTATTTTAGCACTGCTGAACATATGTATTTTAGGCACTCTTTAACTTTATAGGCGTTTTGATTTATTTCTTGTGCATGAGCCTTATTAACATATCATGTTGTGCTGTGTATTTTCACCCACTTGTGACTTCATTCAGTTCGCTTAACCGCTCTTCAGCGATCGATTGACATCTGCATATTATTCACTGTTGAAGTTGTCAAATGCATGTCATCACTCTGCCACTGGCATATGAGAGGCAGCGAGACCGGTTAAGACCAAAAGAAAATAGATTTATGAATCCAGCAATATTGAATGTTCTGTACAAATTTGCGCATGCGAAAAGAATAGTCAGATAAATGTTGATCATTAAATACTATGGTATCTTATTGATTATATAATTATTGAAATCTTCATGTGGAAGCCCGCTATGATCTTTTTATTTCTGATATTAGCGAGTATCAATCTACTGCATCAGTTACCTAAACATTTAAATGGATACTTACACGCGAAATAGATATGTTGAATTGAATTACTTTCTTAACCCTTAAGATACAAAGGTAATTTGCCACCTTTAAAAGACAAAGGGTGATCAAAATGATCACCTCGAAAATAAACACTATTTATGCCCGATAGTTGATATATTTTAACTCATCTAGATTATTTATGGCCCAAAGGATGTATTTCGTCGTATTTGAAGGCTTAAACTGTCGTCTAACAAGCCGGGTATTGATTGAGATTGATTTGTATTGAATCTGATTGAGTGTTCTTTTTTAGTGTGAACTGCAATTTTTGCTTAAAACTCACAGCAACATTATTGCTATCTATCAAGTGCAAACTATCTTCAATATTCATCATCCAACAGCAGGAAATAACAATCCACGCACTATGAGGCGCACATTTCTTATGAGTCTAACCGATGAATTGGTGGAAGAAGAAATGGTGTTGCGACTTGACAGACCATTTGGACTTCCCACGAACATAGTTGAGAATTTGTCCCGATATACAGGGCAACCAAGTCCTCGTGCTGTTCGACGGCAAGAAGTTGAGGCTTCAAGTGAAAGACTCCGATGTGGCAAATGCATTCAAGAGGGCAAACGTCCTCGCGATGCGAATCTGACAGCCTTGAAATGTGCAGCTTGTAACTTGCCAATTTGCGGAAAACACGGAATAAAGAAGATTCTGTGCATTGACTGTTGAATCTTACTATAGATATTGGACACAAAAATACGATTGATTCAAAGTTGTAATACGTTGATAATGCGTTACAAAATATTGATAATGCAATGATGTTATAAAACATATTTCAATAATTGACTTGTTATATGAATTTCATGTAAAACAAAACATGTTTCATAAATCCGTTTTTTCAGTCGAAAAAGTTGCATATTTTTCTATGCTTTCAAATTCGAAATGACTATTTTATCACTATAAAAAATGCAAAATTATGAATTATTTTTCCAATAATTTCTTCTTTATACTGATAAAGGAAAAATCAATAAGTATGATGACACAGATCCGTCTTGTCTAAGAAAAATCTAAAATATGTAGTGGAGGTGATCAAAATGATCACCCCTTTGTATCTTAAGGGTTAAGCCACTTACCGTAACAGTATAAGGACCAGCAAAATCTCGTATCACACCATTAGACGTGGCTATTCCCATATGGCCAATTATCGGACACAGCCACCTGAAAAATTGATATCTGCATCATATGCCGCTATCATTAGGCATTAGGCGCACATGATGATCCTCAAGGATCAAGAAAAAAGAAATATTATGCAATCATACAAACATCCAGCTATGACATTTTCAAGTATCATGCTGAACTGAAATTTCATGAAAATTCCGGTACAAAAATCCTCCCGACAAATCAGGGTTGGTCAAAACCCACCCGGTCAGAAAAAAACCCGATTTCACCCGACCGGCGGGCGAAATCGGGTGAAATAGATTTTTCCATATCATGTCATTTTTTCGATGCTTCTAATTAAAATACAGTAATGCCAATTCATTTTTCTGATTTATTGACTCTGCCTCTTTTCAAAAATCATCGTATGGAATGTATACAATTCCGCAATCTACATGTTTCTTACTACAACACCAAATATTGAAAAGGAAAAGGAAAACCGAATAATGTGCCACCGTCCGATGTTTTCATTGCGCAAGAAACTTAACGCCTATGCTGATATGATGCCCATTGTCCATCCCTGATTCCCCGGACATCAGCCAGCCTGGATTTGTCAACAGCGGACTGTAGTGATGCATTCGTGAGATGATGTGGAATTCGGGAGAGCGCACGCATATTGGTTGACGCTGCTGGTCGCATGTTTTTGGGTGGCTGGTACAGTCGAAAGTGCGTAAGATAAGATCGATATTGGCAAACGATGATTTAGAGCCACTGCCCACAAGTCTGGTCATTAATGTTATTATCGCATACAAAAGACACTCGGAAATGGGGAGTTCGGGGTGGCGCGTGCGTGGTACGCGCGCGTCATTACTGATACCGCAGCAGGCTGCAAGTCTGCGACGGACACTTCGGACCATAAGAAAGAGCGTGCGTCCTCGATTTCACATATTAGGACGAGGTCTTTCGACCACACCAAACGACCATCCTCAGGTAATCAAAAAAATAAATAAATAAAATGAATCGAAATTATGATATGAAAGTTCGACGAAACGATCTGCTTATTATTTAGCTTTAGTATCAGTAATACTGCTAACAGTTGGGCCTATATTTTTGTCTAGGCCTATATTTTCTTACTTTTTCTTGCTATAACAAACAGATATTTGGTGATCGATGTTTAGATGACTCATTATATCTTCCCCGTTTTGACCATATTTTTTATATAAAGTTCAATTTATAGACTTCTACACATGTGTTTTCTCTCTGATAACACAATAATGGAAAAAACTTATAAATTTTAGATAACAGCCAATCTTGTGTAAAGTATACTACTCGTAAATGTAGGTGAGAAAATAACTTCATATGATTCCTTATTTAGATAGCCTGTAATTATCTGAATATTTGGTACGGCGAAAATACAGTAACCTATGCTAAGTACTCACCGATATTTTCTCATGATATTGTATTTTAATCATGGTTTACATTACACTGATGTGTGCAATGTAGTTTGATTTTTCAATAAAATGATAATTATAAAATAAGAGATTACCTCTAAATTTCAAGAAAATCGAAATAACTAGATTAAACCCGAAAAACCCGGTATAAAAAACCCGCCCGGATATAACCCGATCAAACCCCGGGTGGGTTTTTTTGCCGACCAACCCTGCGACAAATTGCTTATATAGTTGTATTTAAGGCTGACTTTTCGTTGGTGTAACTGCAAATTTTAACATAGAAATTTCAGGAAAATTGTTGATATACTTTAACGAAAAGTGTCTGTTTGTACACTTTACTTCATCCTCTGTCACTGAATGATAACTCATTTGAAAGATCATGATCTGTAGATGATTTCTATAATAACCAGTTCAACAAATACCAATTTGTGTAACTTTTATGAGCAAAAATTCGAAAAAATGGAGTCAACACCTTAAATGTCACAATTTTACCACTGGAAATACATAGGATTGTGTTATCCTCTCTATTTCTGAAAAGCAAATGATCTGATCCGGCAGACGCGAAGTTTTGCAGTAGGTTAGAGGTGTACTATGCTATGTGAAAGTTTTATGTACTACCTCGTTCCCTGCACAACTTCACGCTAGCTCCCGGACTAAATAGGCAGTTTCACCTTTTCCAACGTCAAATAAGTGACACGAGCTGGTCTAGGATTGGTTCACCTGTGCCATTCACCAGGTCTCAATGTGACACACAGAAAAGCCACACGTTATCAAAAATATTCAATGTGACACACAGAAAAACCACACGTTGTCAAAAACATGCACAGAAAGTCTGTAGCTACCACTTGCAATTATGATGTTACAGATCTGCTGTCAATGGAAGCTTGCAAACACAACAAGCATACTGAGTAGGTTCTACATGTGCAATGTGCATTCTTGATTTTGACTATTTTAGAATTTTCATGACGTCATGTAAGGAAAGGTTAATACAAAGATAGCAATGTGTGAAGAACTTTGTTGACGCCCATTCGACCAAGTTTTCATGACGGTCATTTAATATAACTTTGTTATCATTCATAACGTCATATACTTCGCTTCCGCTTCCACATCCTCGGTATGGGACTAACGGCCAGTCTGAAAGGTTGTAAATACAAAAATATTGCATCTGATCCAACACCGGTTTCGGAAATGATGATACTGTTTTCAGTTAAGCTGCGATTCCCACCTGATCATCACACATTACTCCTTAACCACTTTCGTCAATCTTGCTTGTGCCATAATATCACAACAAGGGAGTAGGCAACATATTCAAAAATCGATGCTTGCTATTTGTCCTGTTTAAGACTTGTATGTGAGGACCAACACGAAGAGGTGTGATGCTTGGTGACGAGATCCGAACCACTATGACGACAAAAATGAAGCGGAAAATAAATTAAATAGATCGGGTACATTCTGAGACATGACAGTCTGCTAAAGAAGAATGATTGAGATAGCATACAAAATAAGAATCATGGTGATAGAAAAAGATCGTAAGAAAGAGCAGGAGAATTAAGGAAGATGAGAGAAAGTGGACTAATAAGGAAAGTGATCAGGGAGATCATAGGAGAATTGCAGGTATGAAAGTCCAGGCAAAAAGCGCTAGCCTGACTAATAAATTTCAGGGTTATATCGAGTGTTAAGCCTCATTGACTACTTCGAGCAGTCTCTTCGATGTGTGTTGTTGTAGCAGAATGCACTTCACCTTGCAGGAAAGATTCGAGGAGTGAAATGTTTGCTTGCATACAAGGGATATGAAATGTTTTTTTACCATGTCATCTGGCTCTTCAATGCCTCGATGCTAATAATTAAGAAATAATTTTTCACTATTATAAATAATATAATATTTATAATATTCTACCATCTCTATACAGTTGCATAATACAATAAAGGCGGGTGAAAATATACATGAGCAATATGCTAACTACCCCCATATAAGTTGAGTAGCATGAAGATCTGCAAAGATGTAGACATAATTAACGACATTGGAATTCTTATTCATCAATAAGGCAAAGAAATACAAAAAGGCGCTAGAACATAACCAATCACTAGAAGTGCATGAAATTATCAAATTCTCCCCTAGCTGTTACTCTTCAATGTTATTTGAGACGATCGTTAAATGTGCTTCCCATGGCTATTGAGGCCATGGGAACCAATGAGGTACCGAAGCAAAAGTTAGGCACGCAACCAACTTTGATCCGGCTCGGCGCTCAGTCGTGGTAGTCTAATGCCCAGGGGCGTAGCCAGAATTTGGGAGATTATGATATTCAAAATTGCATGTACATCTCGCATGAGCAACAAATTTAGAGTCCTACGAAAAATCTAAGGTTGATGCATAATCACTACCTTCATGAAATTGCATTTATAAATAGTGTCTATTGCGTCGTCAGTTTCAAGCGATTTATCGGTCTTTGCGGGTATGATGGTTGACAGATTAACGCTAGAAAGCTTTCTCCAGCATAGCGAATGCTTCAATATGTGTTGACACTGGTTATAAGCGCCCGACGCTAGGTCCTGCAAGGAATAGGATCGCATGCTGGCAGCATTGTACACACTGTATTCAAAAACCAGATAAATTGGAGCATGAGTGATAATTTAGGAATAAACGATATCTATTTTCACACTGAAGAGACAAAATTTGAGAGAGAAACAGTGATTCAGAACTTCAGAAGACTATACACTCATGATTCATGCCACTTAGGATTTCGGAACTGGATGATACCCCTGCATCAAACCACTTGCTTACTTCACTGTTAGTGCAACTTTTGCACGGTCTGCAACGAATCCGTAATCCCAAAAAATAAAAAAGCAGCTTTCCATTTCTTTTAATATGTGCTAAATTAGTTTGTACAAGGTAACTTTATAAATTCGCCTATAACTGGGTCAGATCTTCACACCAGTCGTCACATTACTAAGTTTAGGAAAGGCTACTAAGGGCAGTTATCAAAATCTTAAAAACTTCCATTCTTTCCCACTCCTTAAATAATACATCAAATATATATTTGGATTGCCGCGATTAGTAAAGGCACACAATTCACTAGGGTGCAGCGGATAAACTATGCCGTGATTGGATTCCAGCTTGATTTTGCCAATCAAAAGCTGAGAGCAATTCCTGCTGTTTAACGCATTCGGTTTGACTACAATTTAGCAGTATGTGATGCTATCCGATTGTTATTCAGTATTTATTCATTAAAAATGTCTGATCACATCTTTGTTCTGAAATTGCACATCAAGTCCTCTGTGGTTGTCCTATCATACGATAATTGGAATATACCGCAACGGTTTAATGTGATGATCATCTGTTCCACTTACGTCAAGAGTGGAATTGGTGTCCAAACAATACAGTGCGGAAACCGATGCTTCTCTGCACGGACGTAGCTATTTGCTGTATCCTCAACTCCATACATGGTCGGCTCAACTTTCTCAGTTTGATTTTCTGGGATCATTGGCGTGTACTGCCAGGACATTAGAAAATAAATTTCTTATATCACGATGAAGTTGCCGCTGTTCACAGTGGTGAGGGAAAACAACTGAAAGAATTTGAAAGAAGACTATTTCCGAGCTTCAGATATTTTGATACAAGTTGTTCACTGAATCAGTCAGACCAGCTGGAAATATTTGCATAGCACTAACCAAGAGTTGATTCAGTATTACTGTGTGTGAATGCAGTGAATGCAAAGCCTATGGTAAAACCAAATTATGCGGGCGGATCGGCGACTTACTGAGCATTAGGCCAAGGCTCGAACCATCCTGAATTGGTTCTTCTATTGACTTTTTTAGACTTTAAGTCAATCAATCATGACATCATCAGTTTCAGTCATTCTTGACAAGATTATGTGTGTTGCAAATTTTTTTTGCGCTCCACAATCATGTGTGACAGTCGTACAATCTTGCAAGGCATAAGTGTAGAGATCATGCATTCGACTGTAAATTCCAAGACAGCATTGCTTCATCAACATCAGCAAATTTCACTTGAAATTGCACAAACCCTTGATTGATTGTATTACTCTATGGATTGTACGCGCATTTTGTTCATAATTGTTCACGAACTCGCAAGGAAGCAGACGTAAATTCTTGATTTCATTAAGAAATAGCAATGAGAAAACCACACCATCGTCCTCGCTAGTTCTTGCAGGTTCATTGGAACCTGCTGATGTGGAACTAATTGTTTAAATACACTATTATCACACAAACAAAAGAGTCTTAGATTGTTGTCAAAACTTTTGAAACAGCCTTTCGATAATTTTACATGCCCGTGGTCAATGCTCATTATTTAAATGGTTAAGGAAGCAATTAAAATTTTTCTTCGTCTGAAACCTGTGCTGAAATCTGAAAAGCGTGTTAAAGAAACGGTAGGTTCTTGTTAGTGTAGCTGTTTTTAGTGATGGTGTTAAGCGAGTTATGGCATTCCTCGAAAGCGTGGATTTTGTCAAAACCGTATAATAACAACACTTTCTGAGCAATATTTCCTTCTGTGTTCAATTTGAATATTCATGGTCGTCCAGGAATCCGCCAAGAAATTCTTCATCATCAACGTCTCCAATTTTGATTGTTGGGCATCTATTTAGTTAATATTTTTCAAGAGTTTAACCATCTTTCCAAAGAAGAAAATGCTATTTGCAATATGATGTGATAACCTACAACGACATGTTATGAACCACTGAGCATTTAGGTATGAACAGGTTGTACAGGATTACATATCTTTACCAGAAGCAAAAGTAAACTTTCAGGATGGATGAATTCTATGTTAGATGAAGCAGTAAAGAAACTGTGAATTGATTAAGTTATTAGTAAAAAAGGAAATCACGTTTATCAATCAAGTTATTAATCAAGTTATTTTCTACTATTTGTTGTTAGTTTATGTTTTTTTTGTTGATGAATGCTTCACTTAACCTAAACTTTGCATTGTCATGATCGTGGACTAGATTGTCAATGTTCATGTCGGAATTGTGACATTGTAACTGGCCTAGTTCCGCGGTCAAGTGAGTTCAATGGGTTACAATAACTTACCCTCTCGGATGCCCGTGCTCGCTGCTCTCGCGCCTCCTTCTCTTCCTCCTCGGCCTCGTCTGCCCACGTGACTTTCTTGAGTCGCTGCCGACTTTCGCCAACACCAGACGTAGCACAACTGGAGGACTCAAGGTTACGGCTCTCGCCGTCTAGATGTAAGAGGCGCAGACCCTCTTCCGCGTCCGATGCCGCGTCACAATTAAACTCGCAATCCACTGCGGATGGAATTGAAGACATTCAATTAGCTTAGGATGACTTATTCACGTCTGGCCGACTTCCGTCCGAACCAGAACAGCAAACCTAAAACTCAGACCGAACAGCACTCACACTTTTAAAATCTGCGCGCAATAAAAGTTCATGATATAATGACACAGTAAAAAACCACCATAAAGCGCATAAAACTGTTACAACATTATCCCCCCTCCATAAAAGCATGACGCTCCCGCGTCATCCTTATCATAATTTTACGCGCCTAAGCGCTGGCACACTTAGTGCAATGATACGAAGGCACTTTCGTGCCAGGTTATTTCGCTCCGTATCCGAGTAATGCGGATCACCGGACCCCGTCAATTCGGGCATAAAGCGAATCTGCCGGAAAACCGTCGCGGCCTCGCGATTAGCGGCTTCTACCGCCCTTCGTGCCTCCCCTCTCAGCTTTGCGGCCGGGGCCTCCGCATGAAAAATGGGTGCATCCGGGTATCGCCATTGGATCTCCCTGCGCAAGTCCTCGAGATCTCGCCTCCACGCAGTACTTCTGCGGGTATCGGTGATACCTACGCCCAGCAAGACCGCGGAGACCCGCGCAGGAAGGTCCTTTGCGGACCTCAGACTCCCGATCGCTTTCGCGATCCGAAGGCCAGGTACCGCAATGGTGCGGTACGGGTACCTATTGAACGGGTATCGAACGAAGTTCGAGTCCCCGATCACTAGGACCACACCGGTCGGCCCCCTCTCACTCGAAGGCTCCGGTCGCCGCTGCTGATGTGTAGACCCCGGCACAGCTTTCGCTGGCGGGCGTACGGCCAGCGGTGACAGTGGTGGAGATGCTGCAGCGCGGGCGTAGCTTGCAACCGGCCGACCAGGGGCAGCTGCCATCCCTTCTTGGCGAAGGGCCTCCAAGACCCGCCTAGTGACTTCCGTCACCAGGTCGGCCTCGGAGCCTCCTCGCGCGGAGGTCTGAGCGGCAGCTGCTTGACGCTCGGGTGCCGGAACCTCCCGGACAGCCGCCAATTGCTGTCGCACATCTGCAAAAAGTGTAGTCGCCGCCTGTCGGGGGCGATCGGAGACGTACGGGTGCAATTGGAACCACCGTCGCACGCGGTCATCCACCTCCTCTATCCTCTGCCGGACAAGCTCGCGCCTGTCCCGAATACGATTGGCGAAGAATTTGCGGAGCGAGGTAAGGGCCCAAATGGAGACTTTCGTCATCCAGTCGGCCAAAGCAGGATCGGAGACCTCCATCAATACATTGAGGCTTTCGCCACGAATGAAATGCTTCACTAACTGCTCACCCCAGCCTTCGCACATCTCCGTCGAGAGAGGACCCACAGAAGGTCGCGGTGCAGGGTCAGATGCCATCTGTAAATTAAGAAGGTCACTACAATCGAACTCATCCGAGATATTCTCGTTCACAGGGTCAAGATCAATGACTTCCCCTAAACTGACATCCTCTACACCCTCCGGTATAGGAGTCAAAGGAGGCCGATTTGAACTGACCGATTGAGGTTCATTAATTGACGACGGAAACTCCGTCTCTACCCGGGTATGTCCGGGTCCGGAACCTGCACTTCCAAATCGATACCTGGATCTACCTCAATTTCCTTTCGGAAATAAGGACGAATTTCTTGCTGAGCTTCCACCCCAGCAGTCACGGTAGAACGCCGCGCATGATCTCTCTGATCCAGACGAACGTCAACGCACGGTTTGACTCTGTTAACATGCACAACTTGGTACCTACCCGGCCGTGCCGGATCTGACACTTCTACGTTGTTCGCGTTCATAATTCGTGATACAAGATACGGCCCTCGCCAAGATCTTGACAACTTCGGGCAAGGTCCAGTCGGCACTTCAGAGTGCAACCAAACTAAATCCCCCGATCTGTAGTGAGGTACTTTCGTAGCTCTACGATCATAAAACTGCTTCTGATGTCTCCTGGCTGCCGCCAAGTTGTCTCTCGCTACCTGCCCCGCAGAGACAATGCTTGCTTGGAGCCATTCTGCATAATCTTCCGCTCCCATATTAGAAGATGGCAATGATTCAAGAATGACATCAATTGGGAAGCGCATTTCCCTCTCTATAAATAATCTGGACGGCGAGTAACCCGTGGAGTATTGTATCGATACGCCCACATGCAGAAATGTAGCGTTTCGTCCCACCTCCCTCGATCTCGATCGGTATGAGACAGCAGCAAATTCTTAATAGTACGGTTGAGTCTCTCGACTCCCCCATTCCCCATAGTATGATAAGGACTAGAGCGCAATTTCCTCATTCCCAACAAATGACACAGCTGGTGAAATAGTGCTGACTCACTTTCCGTCCCTTGATCGGACAAAATCTCCTTCGGTACTCCATAGCGAGAAGCCCAATGGGAGAGAATTGTAGTAGCCACTGTTTTGGCTGCATGATCTTTCAGTGGCACTGCTTCGACCCACTTTGTAAAGGCGTCCACCATTGTAAGAATAAATCGATTTCCGGAAGCCGTTCTATTTAAGGGACCAATTATGTCCAAAGAAACACGCGCAAGAGGTTCGTCTGCTGGTGTTGGTCGGAGGTGTGCTACAGTCTTAGGGTTGGGACCCTTGCATTCACCACACACTCCGCAAGACTCCACCCATTTATCAATATCCTTCCGTAACCCTGGCCACCAAAAACGCAGGCTTACTTTCCTGAAAGTTGACTCTTTACCTGTGTGCCCACCCACAGGGTTACTGTGATACTGCTGAAGGGCTTGCTCTCTGAACGATGGAGCAAAATAACCTTCCAACCCTCATCGTCAGGGTATCTAATATGTAATATATCTTCAATCAGAGCCATAAAAGGAAACTCTTTGATCATTTTTCGCAACTCAGGAATTCCTTGCGCGTTTGATAATTGTGGAGGGGCTGAACGACCTTGGTGAATCCATGAGACGGCATGAGAAATGGCTGGGGATTCTAGCTGTGCTCTTTTAAGGTCCTCAGCCGACCACCCATAAGGCCAGGTTATGGCTGCAATTTCAAAACTTTGTTCTAACTCCTTAGAACATGTTGGACAATCACCATGTGAACGATGTGGCCGCCTCGATAGCGCATCGGCATTTGTATGTTCCGCATTCGGGCGATATTCGATCGTAAACTGATATTCCTGTAATTTCTGTATCCAACGTGCCACTTGTCCAGTCGGCTCTTTAAACGAATTCAGCCACGTCAAAGCACTATGATCTGTCCGTAAAATGAAAGGTCTCCCTAACAGATACACTCGCAGATCATGGATAAAATATACCATCGCCAACATCTCCTTTCGGGTTACGCAGTAATTTCTCTCTGCTTTAGTAAGACACCTACTTCTGTAAGCGATTACTCTTTCCAACCCACTCTCGTCTTTCTGTGACAACACACACCCAATTGCCCGATCGCTGGCATCGGTGTCTACGATAAAATTCCCTGCTTCCGCAGAAAAATCTGGCAAAGTCAGAACCGGCGCAGAGCATGAAGCTTGTCTTAGTATAATAAATGCTTCCTCGCACTCATCCGTCCACGAAAACTTTGCGTTCTTACCTGTTATTCGGTGGAGCGGTTCGGCTATGCTTGGGAATCCTTTAATAAACCACCGGTAGTAGCTACACAGTCCGATGAATCCCCGTAATTTCTTTTGAGTATCTGGCACGGCCAATTCATGACTTTCTCGATTGTGGATTTGTCGGTATGGACACCTTCCGACGATACCACATGTCCGAGATATTTAACCTCCGTCTTAAACCATTGACATTTCTTGGGATTTAATTGCAAGTTAGCCTTACGAAAACGCTGTAACACCAACACCAAGTTGGCTAGATGATCTTCAAACGAGCGCCCAATGACGATGGTATCGTCTAAATATACCAAACAAGCATCCCACGTCAAACCTGTCAAAACGTTATTCATCAGTCTTGCAAAAACAGCAGGGGCAGTAGTCAGTCCCATTGGAAGAACGTTGAATTCATTTAGGCCTCTGTGGGTTGAGAAAGCAGTATTTTCCTAAGAGCTCTCCTCTAATGGTACCTGCCAATACCCCGACTTGAGATCCAAAACGGTGAAATATTTTGCTCCAGCCAACGAATCTAGACTCTCGTCCACTCTCGGAAGCGGGTAAGCATCTTTCACCGTTATCTTGTTCAATTGCCGGAAATCCACACAACATCGCAAAGATCCATCTTTCTTCTTTACTAATAAAATCGGGCTTGACCACGGGCTATTACTAGGTCTGACTACATCATCTCGCAGCATTTCATCCACCATCTTGTCAACATCTGCTCGCTGATGAGGAGGAATTCTCCGTCCTCTGACTTTAATAGGAGGACTCATGCCTGTATTTATTGTGTGATGGAAAAGCGTTGTTCTACCTAAAGGTTTTCCTTCTTCGACAAAAACATCGGCAAACTCACGAAGTAAAGCATCCGCTTTGCGAACCTCATCTTTCGACAAGGTCCCTTGACGAATTTGGTCTATCGCCACCTCAACATTAGATTTATGAGGTTTCAACGTAGACTCTTCAGCTACCGTTAGAACTTCCTCAATAGGTTCAAAATGCGTAATATGCGCCCCTGAAGGAATTTTAACTTCTGAATGAGTAATGTTAAGCAATTGAAGCCATACTTTACCATTATCTGTCCGCACTACACCATTTGCCATAAGAATACCTTCCGGTAAACTTTGCTGCAAAGGCGTAACCACTCCCAGAATCGCTCTCCTGGACCAGTTTTGACAAATACTCGTACCTTTACAATAGATAAGAGCGTCAGGAGGGACTGTCGTTTCCTCGACCAAACTTATCTCGGTATCTACAACATCAAAACGACTTCTCATCTTCAGCGTCGTGCCGGTTCTTGCGAACTCCACGACTCCTCGGCTATTCAAAATGTCGATGTCGAACATTGACAAAAAATCTTGTCCAAAAATAATATCGTAGCTTATCTCATTGGCTACCACAAATTCATATGTGCATATTTCAGAATCCAAATTCACTTTCAGTTCACTAATTCCTGCAACTCTTAAAGGCCTTTTCTCAGCGTCCCGAAGCACAGGCCGTCTAGAGCCATCAATTTTAATCCCCAACTTCTCTTGCAAGGTTAATATGCACCACACTACGATCGGCGCCGCTATCTAGCAGACCCCATCCTCTACGATGGGCAATATAAATTGGACTACATTCTTACTGACTTTCTTCTTTACAGTTCCAGACAGACATTCCGCGAGACCAATTTCGCCTGGAGGAAGATCGAAACTTACTTCATTGGCCTCGCTTATTCGTTTAAATCACGAAAGGGACAATTCCGTCGAAAATGTCCTTCGCGATCACACGCAAAACATCTCCCAGAAGATCTACGGTAATCGCTTGCGCGAGATGCTTCCATACGTGGAGGTGTAGGAGGTCTAGGGAACCGTCTAGCAAAGGGTTGCTGTTCCCGATACGCCCCTCGAGATTGACGCCAATTCTTGTCGGAACCTGCATTACCAGGCACCCTGCTATCTTGCGACTGCACCGGACGGTTGAGTTGACTTACCACACTTTCGCGATTATTACCAACATCCGGCACGAATGACTCCGCAGACAGAAGTGGAATTTCGCGGAATCTGTCCTCAACCTTCAAAATATGACCCACTTCTTCAGGTGGCGACAATGCAAAGTGGCGGGCCACTTCTACATTCGTAGTGCCCTGAATCATTCTTTCAATGATGCACCGTTCTCGTTCTTTCTCCCCAAAATTCTGAAAAGCAACGCGCCCTAGCTTCCTAAGTTCTCCCTCAAACTCGCGCAAGGACTCACCTTTTCGCTGCGTACGCGTATAAAATAACTCATTCGCTCGAGCGGCACTAGGAGCTTTAGAGTATCGCTGTCGCAAACTCTTGACGAGCAGTCCCAAATCACTCTGCTCCACCTCTGAACGGTTGCTTACAAACGCGAACACCTCATCGGACAAAAGTGAATTGAGCTGAAAAATCCTCTCTTTCGGCGGATAACTGTCGAGAACAGAATCTAACCTTCTGAACCAAACATCAAAATCACCTCCTTTGAAATGAGGAATATTTTTTAATGACACACGCGTATATTTGGGGGCTTCCGCCACCCTTCGGAAGGAACAGTCTTTCGACCGATCAGACTCAGCATAAAAAATATGCAGGAAATTTAATACATCTGCAAGAGTATCCTGTACTCTTCCCACATCAAGTGCTCGACATAAATCTGCATAAACTGCATCACTCAGTTTCGAGCACAAAACCAACTTTCTTTCCCGCATTGGATAAGTTTCTAACGCCATTCTAAAACGGCGATACCACAGAGCAAAATTACCTCCGCAAAAAGAGACCAGATGCTCTACGGAATATCTGTCGTAGAACCTATCTAAACAAAATCTGACGTTTTGAACATCTTGAACGTGGGAACGGCCACCGCTGCCACCATTTGTAACTGGCCTAGTTCCGCGGTCAAATGAGTTCAATGGGCTACAATAACTTGCCCTCTCGGATGCCCGTGCTCGCTGCTCTCGCGCCTCCTTCTCTTCCTCCTCGGCCTCGTCTGCCCACGTGACTTTCTTGAGTCGCTGCCGACTTTCGCCAACACCAGACGTAGCACAACTGGAGGACTCAAGGTTACGGCTCTCGCCGTCTAGATGTAAGAGGCGCAGACCCTCTTCCGCGTCCGATGCCGCGTCACAATTAAACTCGCAATCCACTGCGGATGGAATTGAAGACATTCAATTAGCTTAGGATGACTTATTCACGTCTGGCCGACTTCCGTCCGAACCAGAACAGCAAACCTAAAACTCAGACCGAACAGCACTCACACTTTTAAAATCTGCGCGCAATAAAAGTTCATGATATAATGACACAGTAAAAAACCACCATAAAGCGCATAAAACTGTTACAACATTATTGAGTTTGTTTAAATAATGTGTGTTTTGTTTAAAGAGTAAGAAGTTTGAATAAAAGTATCGAGACTTCAGAACAAGTGATGAACTCGACTTGGAAGCAATAAGTCGTTTTCACTTTGTTACATGTACTTGAAGAGAACATTACATGGTGCTAGGAGTGCTCTCGACTGCCCAATCTCTTTTTAAAAGCCACTGTGAATTAGTTAGAGATTTGATATGTACACTTCATTGCCGACCCCTGGTTCGCTAGAGGTAGAAGGTCCTCAGGCGGCGGAAAGTTGGAGGTGTTGGAAAGATGGATGGTCTCACTATGCAATTGCACTAGAGTTATCCACATTTTTGACATGTATTGGCAAAGACGCACGAAGGATTTTCAACACGTTCCAATGGACCAAGCCAACAGATAAAGATTCTTTGCCGTGCATTATTGCCAAATTTGATGCACACTTTCTTCCAAAAGTCAACGTCCCATTTGAGCGTTTCAAGTTCAATAAAAGGCAACAACTACCAGGTGAATCTTTCGACGTTTATGTCACAGAACTTGTCGCTCACATGTGAGTTCCCAACACAGACGCCTGATGAAGTTCTGCGTGATCGCATAATTTTTGGAATCAGTGACAGCAAGGTCAGAGAGAGATTGCTACGCACAGACAGCTTGGCAACGCACGCTAGATATTTGTCGCAGCGCTGAAGTTTCCCAAGCGCAAATGAAGCAGTTGGAGCACACCCCTCCAGAACCTGTTCATGCGATGTATAATAAGCCCAACAGATCATCTCGTCCGAGAAAGTCGACTTCACAGTCAGATGCAAAAACAGTTTCAGACTGCAGGTTTCGTGGACAAGGTCACGAACTTAGCAAATTCAAATGTCCAGCTTGGGGTAGAAGATGCACAGCATGTGGCATGATGAACCATTTTGCAAGCAAGTGTCGACGAAGCAGAGTCAATCAAATAGAAGCTCAGAGCGAGAGTGAGGAGTTCATGGTCTTCGCAATCTCATCGGAACTTACAGATGACCAGACAGTCACATTTCACTTACAAAGTGGAAATCTGTTGAAATTCCAACTTGACACAGGAGCTGCGTGCAATGTTCTTCCTCTACACATATACAAGCCGGCCACACGTGACTTTGAATTGAACCACGTCCAGCGAACTTCGACACCGTCATACATTGTTGTGTATGGAGGCAACAAGATTCCAGTGATTGGAAATGCATTAATAACTGTCAGACGTCGGGACACAACCTACAAATTGAATTGCAAGATAATTGATAAACCAAATTACCGCCCGATTCTGGGTCGAAAGGCATGCTTAGGCATGAAATTGGTTGAGATCGCTGACTCTGATGCGAACTACAAGCCACCTATTGATGGCACTCTCTTTTCCATTTCGGGACCCCTGTCAGAAGTTGACATTTTGAACCATTACTCGAGTGTGTTTGACGACAAAGTAGGATTGCTGGACCCTCTATATCGGATTAAGCTGGATGAAAGCATTAGTCCAATTCAACACAACCCTAGACGTGTTCCAGTCGCCTTGCATGAGAAATTGAAGAATGAAGACATTTCCAAGACCAGCTTGGAAAACAAAGGCATTATTGCAAGAACAGAATGTCCAACTGAGTGGATCTCATCCATTGTCCTAGTTCCAAAACAGAATGGAAGGCTCAGAATCTGCCTGGACCCGCGTGATTTGAACAAAGCTGTGCGACGAGAGCACTATCAAATTCCCAACATTGACGATGTTGTGCATAAGTTTCATAATGCCAAGATTTTCACAGTGTTGGACGCCCGCAATGGCTATTGGCATGTGCCACTCACTGAGAGCTCATCACCTTTGACAACCTTTCACACACCGTTTGGACGGTACCGTTTTCTGCGACTCCCTTTCGGAATCTCATCAGCATCCGAAGTGTTTCAGCGAAGAATGTACGAGATTATAGAAGGTCTTGCAGGTGTTGAGGTCATTGCTGACGATTTCGTCATTTATGGATGTGGCAACAGCGAAGAGGAAGCCATCCGGGATCACGACCGAAAATTAATCTGCTTTCTTGACGTCTCTGCTAAAAAGGGTCTTCACCTGAACAAGGAGAAGCTACAACTTCGGAAGAAAGAAGTTCCGTTCATCGGTCACATTGCATCGAGTGAAGGGTTAAAGGTGCAGCCAGATAAAGTTCGAGCTATTGTTGAAATGACACAGTCGAGTGACAGTGCAGGTGTGCGTCGCCTGCTCGGGATGGTTCAGTATCTTTCCAAATTCGTACCGCATCTCTCCGAATCAACCGAAAAGTTGAGGGACCTCACAAAGAAAGGAGGTTTGTGGCGATGGGGCAATGCTGAGATGAAGAAGATGCTATTGTGAAGGGATGGCCTTCTGACAAATGTGAGCTAAACCCACTTCTACATCAATACTGGAGCATGAGGAGCGAGTTCTCTGAAGAAGATGTAATTGTTTTGAAAGGTGATAGAATAGTGGTGCCGAAAAAGTTGCGCAGGAATGCATTGCATGCGATTCACAGATCACACAGCGGCATTGAATCATGCCTACGACGAGCCCGTGAAATCTTGTACTAGCCCCAAATGAATGAAGAAGTGCGAAAATTTATCCAAAATTGTGCAATAAGTTCTCAGTTTCAAGCACTCAACGCCAGAGAGCCATTAATTCCACATGAGGCAGGTGTCGGACCTTGGAGTAAGATAGCTGCGGATCTTTGCGATTTGGACGGAGGACTCTACTAGTCGTTGTTGACTATTTCAGCAGTTACATCGAAGTGGTTAGACTGGCACAAACGACTTCCAGAGCAGTGATTAGATCATTGTCAGAGATATTTGCAAGATTTGGAGTTCCAGATACCCTTGTTACTGACAATGGGCCACAATTCACGGCCGCAGAACTTACTCGATTTTGTACTGAATGGAATACTGAACATGTGACGACCAGTCCATATTTTCCTCAAAGCAATGGAAAAGTTGAAAATGCTGTGAAGACAGTTAAGCGCCTTTTCTCAAAGTGCAAGCAGAGCAAAGTCTCTGAGTTCGAAGCACTGCTTGACTTTAGGAACACGCCATCAGCAGGAATGAGCACTAGTCCATCACAGAGACTCATGGGTCGCAGATGTAGAACAAAACTACCAGTTAGCAGGACGCTAGCAAGGCCACATTTCAGAACAGATCACATGGCTAGAGAGATAGAAGGGACCAAGGCAGTTCAGAAGCAGCACTACGATAAGAGAGCCACTAGCCTAGGAGACCTTAAATCAAACAAGATGTAAGAATGCGGCTTCCCGGAGAAAGTCATTGGACGCGTGGAACGGTCAAGCGAATGGTGTCACCCCGGTCATACGAAGTAGAAGTCGACGGAGCGACTTGCAGACGAAATAGAAAACACCTTCAACGCCAAGGAAAAGTGAAGCAAGAGCCTCACGACAAGGCCGAGGAGAACGAGTTAGACGCGGAGACGACCCCGATGGAAGAGGAATGGGACAGCGAGCGGACAATCGAAATGGAAGAATCGGAGAGTGAGCAAGTGCAGCGCGGAGAAGTCAAGCGAACACAGCGGGAGAGGAAAGTGCCGACTTACCTACGTGACTATAATCTGAATGACTCACAATTGTGAAAGATACACGACATAAGTATCTTCTTTTGTGACTTCGTGACTTCTTTCGTGACTCTCTTCTTTCTGCAGAGAGGGAAGATGTGACATTATTGAGTTTATTTAAATAATGTGTGTTTTGTTTAAAGAGCAAGAAGTTTGAATAAGAGTATCGAGACTTCAGAACAAGTGACGAACTCGACTTGGAAGCAACAAGTCGTTTTCACTTTGCTACATATACTTGAAGAGAACATTACAGGAATGCTGCACTTTACACTTTCGAATATGTTTAAACACGGAAGATGAAGGGATGGTGGCATGTTGTTTGAAGAGGTTGTACGGTTCTGCGAATATATAATCTATCACATTTTATAGCAGCGGAATTTGTAGATAATATCTTTTCGGTTGCATAATTTTTTTAAATTATTGTTTGCATGATTGTCTACAAAATCCGCTGAAATTTTCATATCTCAAGCGAGGTACACAAGTAAAATATTCGTTTTGGTGCCAAGTCAATTCTCACAGAATGCGTTATGACAAGGTTCAAGATTCGCCAAAGGTGACATTGCGGCGTGGTTTATGGGGATTCCGTTTTTCTTCGGCCGTTCTTTCTTGAGACTATGCAAACCGTGACACAAGAAAATGTTGCAAGTTGATAAAATAGCATGGAAACCTTCTGGTTTCAACAAGATGGAGCTACGTCCCACTATTGCATCGCCATCAAGGATAGTAAATTGACTCAACGAAACATTTTCGATAACTTGATTGGTTGTCTCTAAGAAGTCCAGACATTGCTCAGGTAACCTGGCGAGCACCAAATTTATTTCACTTGCAACAGCGAATCCTGGAATCATGTTGCGAACTCCGACAATGTGAAGATGTGATAAAAATGTGCAACATAAAATTTCAGTTCGATTTCAGAAATGTAATACAATTGTATTCCAAAAGATGTTTTTCAATTATTGGTGATTCATATTAAATATAATGGATTTCTTGGTTACATAATAATAATGCACATATTAGTCACATTTTCCTTTGATTCCCTGTTGTTCAACTTTATGGACACCCGGTGTAATTCATCCATCCTGCCAGGTCAGTTTATTTTTGCTTGTGGCAAAGATATGTAATCCAGTACAACGTGTTCATATCTACATGTTTATTCCTTCATATCATCTTATTGTAAGTTATTACATCATACTGTAAATAAAATATTCAAATTCCTTGTATTTTTTTTAACTATGCATATGACCAACTACATGAAATTCGCATATGTTCAGAGGAGATCAAATTCTGAGATACACTTGCGCAATACTCAGAATGCTAAATACTAGAAACATAGAGTAGGGATATGTAGGTCGACTCAAAAAAATATTTGTATAGTGAAAATTTTCGTATGGAAAGATTCAGTTTTTTGCGGAGATTGCGTTCCCGTGGTCCAAAAAATTATTTGAGCAGTTTTGAAAAATCTAAATTTTTGCCAATTTATATACTACCGAGATGACGTCCCTATATAAGTAGTATGAAACAATTTGAGTATCAAAAGGAATGAATATTTGCTAACAGGCATTCTAACTAAGCGGAAATGAAGCCGATTGTCAAGGGAATTTCATGAACCGCATTATAATGGAAGTCTTCATGAAAAAGTCGAGATCTTTTTGTGCTTTCTTGGCTGAAATTAATTGTTTTTAGTTCTATTTTCATCGGCATGATTTTATTATTCATTATATTTATGTTTCACTTCATGAATCTGAATGGTGATGTGGACCCATTTACATCTTTCAAAGTTAATTGAAATCAATGTCTTTGATTCTGTTATTTTGCTCTACCAGTGGCATGATCACGCTTTAGAGGATTCTCTTGAGGTTCAGCATGAGAGCAATAGCAGAGCATCGAGTTGCTAATTTAACAGACATAGCCTCACCAAGGCTGTCATGACACGGAGGACCTGCAAAATGTATCATCATTTCTTCTACATTATTATCATGATCACTCAATTCCGTGGTAATGTGTAATAGACTGCAAAAATGTGCATATCTCCTATTTGGTAACAATACCAGCTGCATCCTGCTCGAGTTCATTTAATAATATCGAAAGTGTATACACATTGGGGATTTAATAAATGCGGAGTTATCACTCAACCTAATATACTTACTCCATGACTAAAACCTTCAAAAGCATGCAAATTATTTGGCAGTTATGATGGTAGTTATGAGATCATCTAAAACATTAATTACTTCCGTGAATTTCCGCCAAAAAGTCAATTTCATGTATAGTCCTATAGTCGGTTATTATGAAATGTATTAGGTGAATTTTTCATAAAGATTCAAAATCTGAGTGTCAAAATTGTTGTGATAGTGAATATTTTGAATGTTTTTAAGTGACAGCAACACGCACAAGAAAATCTACAAAGAATTTTCAGGTTGCAATTCATAACGACCGGAAACAGATTAAATATGTGTCCCTAATGCCTATGCTTAGTTTCTTTCATTGTTGTTTTAGATCCTTTGGCTATCTTGAAAATTGGAAGCAAAAGGCAGATTAGGAGTTGTCAGTAATGTTTTGCAGGTAGTTTATGACGCAGTATATATCATTAAACTGTTTTATCAAGTGCGCGAATTTTGCGAATCGATGACAGTATTTACTAAATTGATTCAAATGCTTGGGAATGCCAAGCAAAGTTATACAGTATCATTATGAAACAATTCAATATAGTTCGACTGTAAAACTCATGGTCTTCTTGAACTGCTCTTGAAAATGATTGTGGGTTTTATAGTTGAAATATATTGAATTGTTTCATGCTAACATAATTACTTTATCTGGATTTCCTAAACTTCTTTATCTTTCATTACTAGTAGCCAAGTCAAGGTTGCAGAGTATTTTACTACTTACTACACTGATTTTGTAAAGACATTGGGAACACTTTTCAAGCTTTTTATAATAAGCTCCATGCTTGGATATTTTTTCAAAACGAAAAACACGTCCATTTGAAAAATAATATGGTAATCGTTTTCTCATCTACGGTGTCTGGTTTTTCGTTTTTTATTACTAAGCGTTTTTCGTTCTTTTTGAAAATGATTCACTGCTCATTCCTGTTCACCGCATAGAAGTCTTCGAGTAATCTGATTCTTAAGTGTTTCACACTGTTATATGGATTGATTGAATTTGTACACATTTTTTGCAGAAGTATGAAATCGATGAAGATGCTGAAGGTCACCCTCGGGTCAAATTTCTTCTTACAAAGGATCAACAGGAAGGCCTTATCAATAACAAGAAAGAAAATTACAAATTCAGGCAAGACTGCATTTGAGCTCTTCAGACAATTGTCACAAAAAATACTAATTCATAGCAACTTATTCAGAAGTCATTTTCAGAATATCAATTTGTTGCCGACCTAGTACTCAATTGGTCTTAACTAGGGCTTGTCAAATATTGAATTGTGCTGAGTATTCAATTAATGGGGATCATACGCTGATAAAAATCTAAAAAAATCAACCCCGTGCTCAACTCTATATGTTAGCAGAAAATATTATTTGTTTTAAAGTCAAGAGTAATTGCGACTTTGTCTTGCATTCCTTCCAATTGTAGTCAATTCACCATTTCTCCGTATAATATATAATGCTGAATAAGAAATTCTTAAATGGTTCATGCTACAGTAAATAATGTTATTGTCTTTCAAATATCAACAACAATGTATTGAAGCTGACGAGATGTAGATGTCTTTTACACCAATCCAGCGGTAGACAAATTCAGAGACAGAATTAAATGATTTGAAACTATAGGGTGTACTTTCTCTTTACAGGTTTTCCAAGATATTCAATACGGATGCTTTGCAGGACGAAGTATTCATGGCTGTGGCCAAACCAGTTATTGATAAGTGAGCATTTCAATTTTCAATGCTATACTATGATAACCCTTTCGTCAACTTGCTAATATATTTGTAGAGTGAAGGACCAGAAACCTTCCCTACAAGTTGGTTCCTCATACATGAACTGTTAAGAGCTCCTATACGATGTTGTTGCCGTTCTTAGTTTCTTACTTTGATATGTTAGCTGAGGTCAATCTCCAACCATGTTTCAAATGAATGAATCCAGTCGCCGGAGAAAGGTTTTTAGATGACGATGACGTCACATTACTATGTGATTGAATGCGCAACCTCAAGGCGATGTGTTCATTGTTTTCACACATTCATTTTATTAGAATTGAGGCCAGGCAGCCAGTCGACTACATCGGAGTTCTTAATTAGGACTCAAGTTTGAATTCTGATTGGTGTATTCACATGTTAGATCAAAATCAATAAAAGATCGGTTGCGAATAGCGGATCATCACAAATGTACTGTAAAAGTTTTCCAGTTTACTCGGTTTTTGTATGCTAGATAGCCAACAGTAATTCGGGAACATCTAAAAACAATGCCGTTTTTCTCATTCCTCAACCAAATTGGTCGCTCGTTCCCGCGAACATTTACTTGAAACACGATGTAACCTTTGAAAATTGTTCGTCAGAGTGAGAACAAGCTTGCTTTTGAAATGTTGATGATTTTTTTCTTGATTCAGAAAAAATGAAACTTCTCTTAATACTCGCTTTGTTTCACTTAGCGTACTCTCTGGATACAATGGGACCATATTTGCATACGGTCAGACAGGAAGTGGAAAGACGTACAGTATTGTTGGAGATTGCAGTTACAACGATCGTGGCATCATTCCAAGGACCTTGTCTTACATCTTCGAGTACTTCGAGCAGGTGAGACTCATCTTCGTCGTCCGATGACAACAAGGAATAACCATTTTATCTTTCACTTCAGCACCCAGAGTGTGAATTCAATGTATCCGAATCCTATCTTGAGATCTACAACGAACGGGGCTTTGATCTTTTTGATACTTCTCGAGATTCAGGAAAACTTGAAGATCTACGGTGAGGGTTTCTGCATTGTTTGAAGGACCTTTTTAATGTAACACTTGTGCGCTGTGCATTTTGTATTAATCAGTAAGTGTTCGGGTGTCATGAATGTCAGAAGCATTCAATCAATGTAATTAGGCACAGTTAGGAAATTGAAAGAAATCAAATCATTGCAGAAGTAAAGAGGCGTAAAATGAAGCTCTCGTCTACATAAAAAATCACAAATGAATACTTCTCTTCTCCATTTATGAGTTGAAACACCCTTCTTGCACGATATCGGTCAGTACTATGTGTGAGAAATAGTATTGTAAGAGAGCAAAAGCATTCTGTCGGGTTCTCTAGCCACATCATTGGAAGCGCGGAGCAGGAATCAGGGGCTATTTGGGTGAAATGTGAAGTGGATAATTTCTGCTATTTATGTGCCATAATTTTTGCTTTTGACATGATGCTATGTTTCAAGGGTTCATTCAAAATGTTGGTAGATCGGGAGGTGCATGTCTCTGAGTCTGCTCTTTGGGACAGTGTTATTGTTGTTGCCTCTTGGCCCTTTCGGTGCGTCAGTCGGTGGAGACGATCGACTTCCCTCAAGTAAATTATCAACTGGGTGGGGTCCAGGTGACTATTGCGAAGACTTGTGCATCGCTGCACATCGCATCTTGAGTATCTGGTGAGACCGTGCTCCAGCCTTTCCTCCTCTTCGTCGCATTCATCGCAAACTGCCTCCTATGCTAAACCGATAGGATGGAAACACCTCTTGAGAAGTAGAGAATGTCCCATTCCGCAACTTGCAATATTTCGGTGCATTCTACTCTAAGTGAATTATTTTTTTTATGGTCGTACTTCAAGTGATTGTTTTCCTTTTTCCATTCGCTAGCAAGGCTCGCTCGTGTTTTGCATTTCATCTTGTCGATGTTGATAGGAATGTTATTCTGGTATAACTGAGCGGAACATTTTGCTGTTGTATTATTCCAAAATGCACGCCAATATGACTGGGTAGTGGGTACCCATTTAATAAGAACGCCCTTGTTTTCGACTTTCTACGGGATATTCAGGCTTGGTCTTCATTTGATATTCTGACGCTCAGGTGTCCACTTTGTATATTTTCAGTCACACCTTTATTATTCAGACAGATTGCAGTTGTCTCATCCCTGGTCTTCCATAGTTTCTCAAGGCCAATTCTCAATGTAGCCGATTCAGCATTGCAGCTGCTACACCATCTTTCCACAGGTCTGAAGACTATCGTGTAGTCCCTTCCAAAATGATTATTGCACCGATGCCTCCTCTCTCCTGTTTTTTTATCATTGATCCGTCAGTCCAGATCTGAGCTTACATGTCATTCATTCTTTCAATTGCCTCTTCAGATTCTACATGTATTTCTCAAAGTATTTGTGCATTCTTTCTTGCTGCAGTCAGTCAGAAGTGATGTATGGATGGTGATATGCGATACACGGCGACGGGATTGTGGATTAATTAACTAGTTGGTCGTGTCTGGTGTTTCCGAGGTATTTGTCTTCATTGATTTGCTTTGCTGCTTCCCTTCATCTTCTACATTCCTTCTAATTTTTTTGATTTTCCATCGTTTCAATTTTTGAAAATTTTATTATTTGTATTTTTTGGGCTCCCTTATACTTATCGTTTACAAAGAACGCCAACACTTAGATGCGATCATCAATCACATGACTTTGACGATCTAATCGTTGATGTACCAATATTTCAAGAGAGACGATTTCACCCAAGTTCTAAGATTATGCTTTTTGATTTGAAGTACTTTTTTTGCATTTTCAATTCAACTTATGTAATCAAGTTTTAATGTTGTCGCAGGAGAGTGAAATTGTACGAAGACAGCACGGGAGGAATTCATCTTCAGAATCTTTCAGTCCACTCCGTCAGCAGTTATGAAGAAGCTCTGCCACTGTTCCTGACGGGTGATACGAATAGGATGATGGCGGAGGTAAGAGGATGCTCTGAATTCTATATTCATCAATTCATGGATTTTGTTCCATTCATAGACCGTCATGAATAAAGTCTCCACCCGCAGTCATTGCATTTTTACTATTCATGTAACAAGTCGTCAACCTGGATCTGCCACTGTTCGTCGTGCGAAGCTCCATCTCGTAGATCTAGCTGGGTAAGTTCTGAGATACGTTAAATTAGGAAGATGTCACATTTTCTTTTCTTGCAGCTCAGAGAGGCCATCCAAGACAGGAACTGATGGGCAGCTCTTGACGGAGGCGCAGTACATCAACAAATCATTGCATTATCTTGAGCAGGTGAGGAAAATGAATGAAAATACGAGTACAAGGACGATAATATTAAGGATTATAATGATTCACAAGAAATTGTAGGCCTTACGAAATGAATTTGTAGATTTAGTTTATTAACTATGATGAAGTCATGGTTACAGGTATAAATAAAATATAGAAAACATTAATTCTAAATTATCTTTCATCCATGTGCTTTTACTCGCATGGATAGGGCAATCGTGTAGCTGTCTACGGGGCATGACAACACAGTGCATGATAAAAGAAAGTGACAAATACATAGCTATAAGTAACTTTTATAACGCGAAGTCAACACTAAAAAAATAACTAATTTAGGCCAGTTTATGCATTTCATCTAATAGCCGATAGAAATGTTTTTAGTACAACGGTGTTGTGAGATGTCTGTGAACGCGATTTTCCAATTTATGGTTGATGCGCATCCACTTGATAATGTATTTTGCTTATCTTTCAAAAGAATGAATTTTAACATGGACTTTTCGGCAAGGCTGTTCGTTCTTAAGCTTTGATTTATCAGAAGTTGAATTTTATATGTGCGTATACCGCAAGTCTTATAGATTTATATAGATGCTTAAGTGCATCGTTGTTGATGTGCATTTCTGCAGATCAAGCTGAAGACATAGCGATTGACTCTTCTGATAGAAAAATCATAAACTCTTCGGATATAATTTCCCATTCGCATCTTGCCAACTGCAATATGTTTATATTTTAAATAGTTCGTAGGGTCTCAGAATGGGGCGCCAATTGGCTTGTTTCCTTCAATCCTTCAAAAACTCAGTATTCTGCACCCACGACTTAAAGGAGATGATGATGATCATAGCATTAAGATGTCAGATAATAGGATCAGAGAACAAGATTCCATCTCCTTCCTTGGATTGGCGGTTACGAAAGATTTGTCATGGAAACCGTGCATCCAATCCATTAGCAAGCAGGCAGCTCAACGCATTGGTAGTCTCTATCGTGCCAGCAGCTATCTTCCACCACAGACTGCTATCTTTACAAGTCCACTATTTGTCCTCTGATGGAGTATTGTTGTCATCGATGGGCTGGCGCCCCACAAACGCATCTTAACCTACTTGGATGGGTTGAGAAACGTGTCAAGAATTTTATGGGTGAAAAACTTGCTAACAAGTTTGCAGCCGCGCTCTCAGACGGGATGTTCACTCAGTCTCTTCTACAGATACTATTTCGGTTGAGGCAGCTCTGTAATAAATGAGTGCGTACCCAAACCTAAGATCTTCTCTAGAAGCACACGGAGAGCTAATGCACTCACATGCTATGATGTGAGCTTAGAACGCGCACGCACTGTGAGTCGCTCGAAAAGCTTTTTTGTTCGCACGGCACAGCTCTGGAATCAGTTTCCCCACACCACCTTTCCTGACCAATACAATCTTGATACTTTCGAGAGGCGTGCGAAAAGGTTTCTGATGGGGACCGCTTAATCAAATTAGAATATCTGTTTTTTTCCTTATATTTATTTAAGATAATACAATTCACTACTTTTTCATTGAGTAACCCCTAGCTTCGTTCATGGTTCATAGCTGTGCTAGGGGTGAAAATTCTGTAAAAAAATGTTTCGGATTTCATATGTGGAATAGTCCGGAATGGAATGGAGTCATAGCCCAGCAACCAGTATGTTTTTAAAAGTATCTGATCCGTTTTTCTATGAATATGCTTGCGTTTTTAAATTGAATTCATTTTCATCGATCGAATTTCCTTTTACTCCATAGTCAACATCCATTAGAATTTTTTGACCTCAATTGTATCTACCTTTTGAGTCACTAAATTCAGCTGTCTCATGTTTTCTTGTAGGTAATTGTTGCTTTATCGGAACAAAACAGACAACATGTGCCATATCGAAACAGCATGATGACATCTGTGCTGCGGGACAGTTTGGGTGGGAACTGCATGACATCCATGATCGCCACGGTGTCGTCTGACCGAACAAATATCATGGTAAACATTTTCATTATATTTGCGGATCTTGTAACTTATTAAGTTGCTGTTTTTAAATAATATGTTTTTTACATACTACTCATTTTTTCACACTATGAGTAGCAGTTAAATATTTTTTCTACAAAAATAAGAAATAAATACATGTATTTTATGTTTGCAGGAATCCATATCAACTTGTCGATTTGCTCAACGAGTGGCACTTATCAAAAATGATGCCATCCTTAATGAGGAATTGGATCCTCAAGTTATGATAGCCAAATTGAAGCATGAGAATGACCTCCTTCGTGGTGAATTATCGAAATTCACCGAGGATCGCCCCGATGGGGAACTAAGCCCTGAGGACAAAGAGCGCATTGAGCGAGCTGTGGTTGCCTATCTCGAAGAGCGAGGACCGGAATCCACTCCAAGTGGTGATATCATTGCCGATACAAGGAAAATTATTTTCTTTTGTCAATGCTTAAAAGTGAGTTTTGCTAAGTCTGCAAACTTTCTTCATATCTTTCGCATAGATATCGCTTATGAATCATTTCACCAATAGAAAATAATGACACTAATTTTGAATTTCTTCAATGTATTTTTATGATGCGTCTTTCATCCTAATTAGAGATGTGCCTAAACTGAGCCGAGTCGCAGCTTGAGCCTAGCAGAACTCTGCTACCGACTCCTCGCCTCGGGTTGGCCTAAAATGTTGCCATTGGAAGTCGGGAGAAAGGGCATCCGAAGTGATACGATCATACCGCTCAGTTTAATGTCTGAATATGTCAGCACCAGGGAATTATAGATTATATTTTTTGTTATCTATAATTCCCTGGTCAGCACGTCTGTGAGACAGTAGTGACGTTAAAGCTGAAATAGAAAAAGGAAATTTAGGCACCAGAATACTCAGTGAGAGCTTGTGTATGATCGAGTGCTATGTTTGGACAAGTCCTTCTGTCGATATTAGATTGGTGAAAAATCATCCAGTAGTATCCGAATGATGTATTCATCACTTCCTGACTATTATAAACAAATTTCCAAGCAAACAATTTATTGGCATTTGAGTCAATCGATGATGGAAGTTCTGTGTCACCAGTTAGTTGAAGTTGGAATCACTGAGCAACTAAAATTAATTATTGATAATCCTTGGTGTGTACAGCAAGTGATAAGACTGTTTATGAATTCAAATGTCCTTGTAGATAGAAGTACGTGGGCAAGAGTGAACGATGTTTGGTCACAAGTAAGAAAGAGCATCTTTCGAAATGGTTGCTATCGTCAAACGGAAGACCAAAGTCAAAAATCGACCTATTCTTCGATAATAAATCATTTTGGTGACTTCCCGGGAAAGTCGAAGTTATTTAATGAGCATGATAGCGGATTTGAAATATATATGCACTAGCAGGCACTTTGAACGATGCAATACGTCGTATGCGAAATTGTACCTCATTTTACTTATGCATACCCCTACTTTCACATATCAGTAGTGATTTAGTAGTTATCGTCCATTTCCGAGTACTAGTTAAGCTAAAGACGCTCAAAGCATGATGTCATCAAACATGTGTCCAACACACAGAACTGTTTTTAATTCTTTAAACATTTCCATATCCATCACCTACTATACAGTACATGCGCTGAGAATAAGCGCAGCCGCATGAAGAGAGTTACTGAAGCTTTGATTTTAAACCAAATTTGGTGACATTCATGATTGATGCTATGTGGTAAATTGCTAAAGTGAGCCTAGCGGGAAATTGATATCAATTTGCACAAAAAGTAGCTTTTCGACAGCTTTCTTATGGTTATCCCGGATATCTTCGCTTGTTGAATAAATGACTAAGTCCTTCGTTAAGATACCACTATTAATGATTTTGATTAAACAGCTAAATTAGCCAGCTGTCAGTTCACTCATGCTGCTGCAGTCGCATATTTGTGTGTATACCAGCAATCTTGTTCCTGTGCATCCCAACACTCATGCCTTAAAGTATGTCGACAACGTGTATATTGTTATTCTGCTTGCAAGGAAGATGCATCCAAGATCCGAGAAGAATCCACAATGGTGCGATCAAAAAAGAACTTACTTCGAATTCATCGATAACCAGGATAATGTAGTGTGAAATCTGTGATTGCCAGTATTTTATGACATTCAAGTAGCCGATCACACGAAAATTTTAGAACTTAAATGAAATGCCAATTTGGATTCTCAACATGTCGAATCACTCAAGCCAAAGTCATCCTCTTGACTTCATACCCTTCGGAAATTTCGGTCTGACTTATCTGTTAGCGAACTGCATGTCATCTACATTTTCTATGTGCGTTTAGTGATGATATATACGTGTCATGTGTTTTTGTGGCATCAAGAAAGAAGTTGCTGCAACTTAAGAACTCAATGATAATAGGACCCATTAATTTTCTACACAGAAACTGACCATTCCAATGTTCGACCAATTGCTTATAAACCGAGAATATGACGTCATCGAGGAAACGTTTTGTGTATATATGTGAAGATAATCCTAAGGGAAAATGTAGTCTATTTGCCATTGTGGCGAATACTTGATCACGGAAGAATGTCCCTGAACCTTAAAATAGAGAAAATTCAACGAGAACGAGAATTTTAAGATGTTGACATCGTGGAGAAGAAAGTCCTGTGATGAAAGTACGATGACTGATTGATTGCTCTTACCTTTTATCTCATCTCGTTTTTCAGAGACGAATATTGGAAAAGCCAGAGGCACCTGCGAAAGTGGAGTCTCGAGCTGAATCGGCACCTGTAGCAGCCGCCCCGACAGAAGACAATTCGTGGCAACATCCAGCGTATGCCAGAGAGATGAAGGAACTTCAGGACTGCCTTGTTCAGCGTGACAATGAAATAAGTGAGTGATGTGACCATCCGCCAGAGAATTGCTACACCACAAGCTTCGGTTCGAAATCTTGTTCAAGATAGCGTTGCGGGGAATCTAGGGTACTAATGTGAGGTTCAGACTAACTGTGACGATACATAGCGTAGCTGCTGTTCTATCGGATAGATCAGACAACTTTCATTTTTAGCGATGAAAAATCGTCGAACAGAATTTCATTGCGAATGCTTTTTATGATAATAGGTCAGCATGCGATGATGTTTAAAATGCATACCATTATCTAGAAATTTCGCTTAGTGAACACGACAAAGTTAAAAAAAGCATTTTACTATCTATGATACATCGTTTTACTCCGACATAGCAGCGACAAGTGTCATTATCATACGCTGTTGTATCTCAGCGAATTTGGCATCAATTGTCATGAGAAAAACGATGAATTACTCGATATTGCATGGGAATTCAGTAGGTGCAATGGAATAATGTTCCAAACCAAACCAGTAGCAGCATTAAGGTGCCGCTAGTTATCTAATTATCTTACGACAGACGGAACAGAGATATACTCGATTCTGATTGGCAGAGGTGGCAATGCGTTCCTCCTGTGGACTTCATAATTAGGTTTCATTCAGTCTATGCATGTCTTCAGCGAACAATTATTGATGGAAAGAAAATGGAGACTCTTTGCAACGACAACGACACATAAAATCATATTGCAGAAACACAACATCGAAGAGAAAAAACAGTTATAATGACCAAGGATGAATCTCTTTTGCTTCAATGATCCATGTTTATGTTGAAATTGCTTACAAGCTTTTTGTTCTTCTACTTTTCTGCAGATATCCTTGTATCGATGTTGAAGAAAGAGAAGCGAAGAGCTGCAGAGGCGATTTCTCGTGCAGCTGGGGCTCCTCCACGTCATCCTATTGACGATCTTCCTGATCCCCGCCCGGTTCCGTCACAACCTGATCCTACTGAGCAGAGAGTCAAACAACGTGTCCGTGAGTGTTTTTCGGTTTTCAGGTGTCCATGTGAACTATTGAAACTTGTCAATTTATTCTTCAGTGGGAAAGATGTCTATGGGAAGGCAGGAAGCTTATGAACTATTCAAACGGGACTTCGACGCTGACAACCAAATCGATGAAGCCAAAGCAGTTCTTCGACAACGGTGTGCGGAAGCGAAACAGGTCGGACAAGAAATGATTGAAGCCCGAAACGCCTCAAGTGAGTTGATTGTCGATGTTTGCGGAACCTAACTAGTCATCTAATACCCAAATTGATGATGAGCCTAGTTATCTATGAGGGACCAAAGGAGAAGTTTGCTGACAGTCAAGATATTCTCTCAGTTCCAGTGTTTCCACTCCGCACATTCGGCGGGGTTTTGCAAAATTCTGCGCGGTTTTTTGTCGAAACAATATTTGTAGTTTTTGCGCCTTCCGTGCGATGTTTTAAATCATGCGTTATGTTTTAACATGTCTTCATACGGAATGCCTCATAGTGTATGTGCAATTAAAAGTAAGTTTTCCCTTACAGACTTTCGAACATTTGGGGTCCCGACCCCTTCTACGAGAGAAAGAGGCCCTTCATCGACCGATCTGCTTTTTACGTTGATGAAATCGGGACAGCGTTCGAGAATCTTTAAAAATTGTTTTATTATTCATTTATCCTTGTAAAGCTAAATGAGAGCTTACTTATAATTTTACACACACTATGACTGAAACTTAAATTGCGTATTAAAAGTTATGATACATTCATTACGATATGCGCTATGAACATTCTCCACTTTACATATGATATTCCGCTTTCTTTCCTCTGTACGAGTATTACCATGTTTTGGTACCGGTAAGCGCATCGTCACTTAGAAACCATCGAAGCCTTCTCTCAACTCTTACGCCAGCCAATATCAGTCTTGTTGTGAGGCCTTTTACCGAGTTTTGTTTTTAATGAAGTCTCCAATTAGAAGGAAGGAATCGGATTATGAAGCAAAACTAGATTGTCCAACAGTACTGTGAACCGCCATCTGTACGTTTGTGACATATCCGCCGCTGCGGCACGGTCACACTTCAAATTTATATCTAAATTTGACAATGAATGTGCACTGCGAATTTTATAGGAATTATGCACTAAATGTGATGATCCAGATCAGCGTGCACAAAAAGAACATGTTCAGTGTTTACTTCCTCTGTGCTGACTTTTCCCTTCTTTGTGCTAAAATTGAGTAAAGAGATTCTACTAACTTTCCTTGCAAATTTCACTTCGTTATCATAGGATATGGCTTGAATATTGCATTCATAGGAATCCGACTTTCTGCTTTGTTTAAGTCAGTGAGACTAGAATGGGAAATTGTCGTTTGTTGAGGGCAATTTCAGCTGCTCGTTCAGACACCGATTTATGTCAATGTTACAAGATGTTAAAAGCATTCTTATCAGTGAAACCTGCCATTGTTGCAAATTCTTGTATTGAAGATTATTTTTATCAAAATGATTTGATATTTAAGGAGAAATGATATTACTCGTGAATCTTTACAAAGTACGCTGACGAAGTTCCGTTGCTTAACTATTGTCAGCCACTGGAAGCCGCCATCCTTCAGGTCATGACAACGAGTCCACGCGTAGCATTGTCTTCAGTGTGCATGTCCGCTCTAGTTTCATGTTATCGTAGAGTGTCGGATCTCTATGGCTGCGTCATTGATTTCTATGCAAACTGCCATTTTCTGCATTGCACACTTAACTCTTCAGTCCCGTGTCTAACCTGACAGCGGGCGAGCATGTCGTTGAAATCGATAAAACTGTTAAATACCAATACAAATGGATTTCACAATTTTAAAAATCAAAAATTTACTCACTCCATTTTCACTCACGAGGTTTTATCCGATTAAAACTACGATTACCCGACGCGCTTCGTCTTACAGACTGCTTCAAGGGTACACTGGCCGGGGTACATGTTGAGGGTTATATACTTCATTTTTTTTATTTCTTTATAAAATTTCTCTTACCTCAACGTAAGACTCGTGATCTGCTATGACCTTTAGATGAATACCAATTCTGACAGCTGTAAGCAACCATTGCTTATATGACGTAAACATGCCGAATCCAATGGCGTAATAGAATAACATGTGTAGCTCATGCGTGTACAACGATACGTGACATTTTCAGATGTGATAAGGAATTTTGAACTCATTTCATCTGGATAATTGCAATTTTCACTATTATCCTATTTTAGTAGCATCAAATGGAAGCTTCGGTATTTCTATTCTTCCCCACCCCATATTTTTCAAGTTTTCCAAAATCATAAAATTTCACCCATAGACATTCACATTGGGTTTACTGTGTTTACATTGCGTGACTGTGTTTGAGGTTGTCCATCGATGATGCAGTCCAAAGTCTGATGTTATCGACGCACTGCGGTCGGGGTCAACCCTGATTCCTCTTGTCTTCCACATTTCCTTTGCAGCGCTGTTTTTGTTACTAGGTACTCTGTATTGATGACCGTTAAATGATGACTTTCTCTTCTTCACATGGGATAGAAGAGTCTATGGATCGTGGACAATTACTACAGAATGCCTCCATTAGTTCGGTGCTCTCTCCATCTGCGTAGCCAGTGACGCCAGAGGCATGTTTCAGCAAAGTTGATGAGTTTTCGTCGGCCTTGAGCAGCGTCCATCCTTACATGCGTCCGTAATTCGAAACTTACGTGACATAAATTCATATTCTTGACATTTCAAATGCACGATCACACGCATATGGATGACTTTTCATAGGCCAGACATGTTTGCCCATTTGTATCTCGCTCATATTAAAATGAGGCGAGAACTACGGTCACTTTTTAGTCAAAAGCGTCGATATGGACACGTTACATTTGCCGGTTGACAAGAAGGAAATTGAACTGAAACTGAGGAGGAATTATCCTCTTTCACATTTACATGTAATGCTGAGTTTTACAACAAGCGTATACAAGTATTATAATGCGCGCGACCTTTAAGGCACAAGGGCTACGTGAAACCTATCTTTCTCTAACATCAAAACTCATCGTAGATAGGAAACCCGAAACATTTCTTGTTACACTGTCAATCTCTGAGTGTTACATAAGCAAGTGGTCGCAAATAGTAAATATTGGCAGTTTTCCTTGAAACATAGACAAAAAGCACTATAGCCGTACGATTGAGAAACTGAACTAGCTATTAGAATGGAAAAAATTCTCAGATCAAGTAGAGGGTTTTTTCAAGTAATAGAGATATCTTGCCCGACAGTGTATTTGCAATTCAATCCTCCTTTCAGATCGTCTTGCGGAAACGATAAAGAAACACCGACTGCATCATTCACTCCATCGTCAACAAAGTGGAAATGGTTTCGATGATGATGAAGATGAATCAGACGCAGATCCTGAAGAGTTGCGAATGAGAGACGACCTGACGAGGACAAATAAAGTCTTCAAATCGAGTGTACGACGTTTGAAAGAACTGAAAAGCGAAATTGAACACAGAAAGCATTTGATAGAGTCGATGAATGTGAAGCTCGTCCAAGCATTTCAAAACTGGTGGGCGGAGCAGGAACAGCTTCAGCAGCCTCAGAATGATGGACTAGGGAGAACCGGTCAGGCCTGGCAAACTCCTCCCAGAACTCCTCAGCGACCTCTACCAGCGATCCCTCCATCCTCTTCTGACAGCTGGAGACCTCCCAACCGACCTGTGCAAGTCCCGGCGCGTCACATTACTGGAACACCAGATAGAGCGACGCCATCTTCGCCCATGACGACTGGATCATCAGCCACCGATCGTTCTATGGGCTCTGCTGCGTCTGATGTGACGTCAGAGTCTCCAATGAGGCAGGTTCCAAACATGTCAATGTCAGGGGCATCGAGCGAGACGTTTCCTTCTTCTATGCATCGAACGGTCGCCGATAGAGCTGCTCCACCACCAAGTGCTGCTTCAACTGGTACTGCTTACAAGTCCACCGGAGATCCAACGTTGGACGCAGCTATCAATTCATTCTTTGCAGACAGGCGTCGAGCCAAAGGTAAAATTTGTGATGTGATCACAGTAGTCCGGCAGCCAGAGCGAGTTTCTGCAGGGAACAAGGCTGAAAATGAGACTTTCACAAAATGATGAACAACCTATAGGCCTTACCTACTACGAATCTGCGTGTCTGCCGAGTCCTAATCAGTTCCTCTTCATATCAAATAGAAACACATGTTAATCCAATAGGAAGAAGATCGCAGTTTTGGCAGAAATGAAATTTTCTATGCTTTCTCTTATCAATTTAAAATTTCTAAGTCTAGACCCATAATTTTTGACATGTTGTGTCTTCAGGTGATTTCTCATCATGTTCATAAACATTTTTCTATGGAGCTACACTCATTCAGAGTTGGCGAGCCTCCCACTGTCGGCTAACAACAACATGTTGGCCCACTTTATCCACATTGAACCGCATTTTCGCATACATCGCCGATCAGAGACATGATAATATCACATACACATGATGAGAAATTACCTGAAGACGTATCATGCCGAAAATTATGGCTCTAGACTTAGTACTTTTCAATTGATCAGAGAAAACATAGAAAAGTTCATTTTTGCCATAAACTGCGATCTGCGTCCCATCGGAGAGTTTTCCTTTAATCTTGTCTGACATGAGGAGGAACGAACTAGAACTCCGCAGACCGAAGATTCATAGTAAGCAAAGAGTACACATCATTCTGTAAAATTGTCATTTTCAGCCTCATTCCCTGCAGGAACTCGCTCCGGCTGCCGGACTACAGTGGCGTTTGAATTTTCTTTAATACAAGAGTCGCAACATGACATATTTGCATCCTATTTGGTCGATAATGCCTTTCTTGGCGATCACAATGCGCTCCACACTTCAATTTATTTGACTGCTTATGACACGAAAAGATTGTCAGTCTATTTGAAACCACTGCTGGTGAATAATTGATTGGTAGGGTTCATGCACCACAGAATGAGACACGCAACTTGTGCTGCCTTCGTATAACGCTGAGTAAAAGTATTGGCTGTCATCTGCCCAATTTGCGTGATTGTCCACAAAAACGAAGCTGGAACAAGTTTTCTTGAAAATTTTGATAAATTTGCCGTGCATCTAAAAACAGCAAACAATACAGATGAAATAATGACTTTCACTTTTGTACTAAGGAATGATTAATTCTTAATTTAATAAAAATTCTAAATGTTTTCAAAGCTCCTTTGTTTTTTCACTTGCTCATGTCTACACATCAATCAGATGGTATTGATATTTAACCCACATGAAGTATTTTCTTCTAGCATTCGAATATTTGCCTACCATCGCAGCAATGGTGCGAAATGCATTTGATTATCTAAAAGGCAGAATATAGAGCATTTTAGCGATCAGCGTTATTGAAAATTTGACTTTTCAGTATTTTGACTTATTTATTCGGCCGTAACTTATGGTCCACACCAGCTATACAGTAATGGCCATTAAGCAAAATAGGCTGTCAAAGAAGTAACTTGAAGAATCATGGAGATTCTTCATTCGCAGTCTATTGTCAGGCATCATAGATAATATCTCCTTGCATAGGGATGTCATCCTTATCATACAAAATTCTATCGATAGAAAACTTAAATAACATCTTCCGGAATTTCAAAGCAAGTAGAACACGTTTGGAAAACTGTCCGCTTATTTTCGTGAATTTTACGCATTTCGCTAAATTCCGAAATTATTTTTAGCGTATTTCGCGAAATCACAGCTGTCACGATAATTTCTCGGCTTACGGTAATCCTCAGGTTTTAGTTATCACAAGTTTTATCCATTTATTTCACATGTGAGACGATTTTCATGTCAAGAATTGACAGGTGGACGTAGAGTGAACGTTCCATTAAAATATTTTCTCGCTTCCTATTCATTTAAATGATTGCTTTATGCATTTTCTTTTCAGAATTACGTGGAGTTCCTACATCATGAGGATGAATGTCAGCAATCTCAAAGTACCTAGTCTTTCATTGTGGTTTGTATTGTGGAACAACTATGTTGCGGGCAAATGGTTGGACTGATTCTCTTTTTATTTTCAGATAAAGTGCATAAACTTTGAAGAAAATATTGTTTTTTGTAAATATATATCTGATCATATGAGAGTTATGATTGTTCTTGTCGTCGCATTCTTATGCTGGTTCAGAGAAAAAATTTCAAGGTTTTACAACGCATGTTCCTTAGGTTATGAGGCTTTCTAATTCAGACTTAAAATGATGCTACCTAGGGAATGCAAATAAATATTTCCTTATTGTTTCTGATGTCAATTTAAGTTAAAAGTATCCAATATATTGGAACGCAGTATTAGAAAGTTGATAGCAGTTATGATTCATAAACTTGTCGGACAACGAAGTGTGATAAAATGTCAGATACAAGCTTGTTTAAACGCACTGGCGTGATAGAAATGCAAATGATGGTACATAGGAAATGGGCAACTTCATCGATTGCAAATGCCTGAGAATTCCATCAAAATATTCCGATGTGGAGCGAGTAGTTGGATATCTTCGGTCGCAATGGTCATTGGTTTCAACTTGATGGAGGCAATTATTGTCACTGTGCTTCTGATTCTAGGGCTATTCTTGATGAATCACTCAAGGACAGATGGATCGGGAGGCGTGGACTAGTTGAATGGCCTCCAAAGACTCCTCATTTAACTACCTGCGGCTTATGGTTTTGGAAATTCCTTAGGAGTTAGTACTTTCCAATAATGGCAGTCCTCCCGGCTACAAAATTCCCAATTTGTCGAGGTCAGAAAGAGATTTCAGGAAGAAATTTCCAAAGTCTCTCAAGACATGCTTCCTCGATCGACATGTTAGAAATCGAGTTCGAGGATGTCTCGAAGTCAATCGTAATTTTTTCGAACATTGAAGCTGATGACTTTCTTTGGTGGTGTTAATTGCTGTAATACGCAACGGTTAATGACCGCATTTCCTATATGTGAAAATCGGTAAGACTTTTGTTACACACGGTCGGTAGGCCTACATGCATGAATATTGATCTAGCCGATATGATACTTGTCAAAAGATGATTCCGTGGCAGAGAGAATTTTTTGATTATGTCATGGCTTACAAGGGTATGATCCAATCTTTTCGTATGATTATGTCACTCTTTTATGACTTTTGACTATCACATTTGATTTTGACTTGCAATATCCTTCACGAATTTTAGTTAGGTTAGTGTTAGTGGTTAGAAGGTGGCCAATGCTGGTTTTAATCACCTGGACATGTCAGAAATCAGTACATTCACTATAATAATTACTTATGACTATCATTTTGCGCCGTCATCCGCCCACATCATGAAACAGATACGATAGTTTCAGAGAAAGTTAGCCAGAGGTTCAATTAAAATAATAACCAACATGTAAAGATACAAATTACAATAAGACAAGGGATTAATGAATACAGCAAGCCATTGTGCTTGGGTTGTTAGACTTTGAGAAGGCGCTTGACACGGTAGGACACGAGGTTTTCAAAGCATTAGTAATCCAAGGAGTCGATCCTGTTTACGTGAATATCTTGGAAGCGATCTACGATCAAAGTCAAGCTGTTATCAGGATGGAAGAAGAGAGTAGACCTTGTGGTGTCACTAGGGGAGTAAGGCAAAGTGATACAATCTCCCCAAAACTGTTTACGGTCCGGTTCTTGAAGATGTCTTTAGGTCATTGGACTGGATAGAAAAAAGCATGAATATTAATGGCCTGAATCTGAGTCATTTGCGATTTGCTGACGACATTGCTATTTTCTCAGAAAATATGGAAGATCTCCAAAGAATGATAAATGAGTTAGCACTTGCCAGTAAACAAAGAGGACTAAGAGAGAATGTATACAAAACAAAAATCATGAAAAACAACAGTGTTATCTCGGAACCGGTGTGTCGACAACGTGCAGATCGAAGAGGTTCAAGAATAGGAAGTTTTACTTTGGTCACTTAGCAAGCATGAGCAGCAACATCGCTAAGGAAATCAGGTGGAGATGTATACAAGCATGGCAAGCATTTAATCGTGTAAAAGATATATTCAAGAGTGACATACCACTGTGCCTTAAGAGACAAAACTTCAATCAGTGCACTCTCCCTGTGTTGACATATGGATGCGAAGTGTGGAGGACAACGGAGGAACATAGAAATAAAGTTCAAGTTACCCAAAGAGCAATGGAAAGAGCAATGTTGAAGATTACAAGACGAGATAAAAAGAAGAACATATGATGAGAATATTGGGGAGTTAGTCTCATTATCTGTTTGGAAGCTCCCCATGTCAGATATTTGACACATTAGTGAAAAGCAAAATTAGCTAGTCTCGTGCGAGCGCTTTCGACGACCGTCAGCCACCATAATCTTGCGCAAGTGAATTTATTCATCATTATTGCAGACGGAACGAAATGATAACAATTCAAGAAGACTTATTCATTTACAAGAATGAAAGATTAAGAAATTCAAGACTACTAATAAAATAAGAAGTTAGTAAAGTCAAAATAAGTAAACATCATATATAGTCACAAAACAGAATCATAGAGAGTTCCAATCTCTGCCTTAGTCTTATTGGATGATCTCAACTTTCGAGTCCACAACGCCTCTTTGGTGACTCGACCCGCCAGTTCTCCTCCCTGTCAACACACTCCATCCGATCTAGAGCAACCATGTGACCAGTGTCGCAAAGATGTTTGGCCAGCTCCGACCGGTCGACGTCGAGGGTTTGTAAAGCTATTCTATGTTCTTTCTTCCTTTCGTTCAATGGTCGACCACTCTCACCGACATAGGAGAAGCTTCAATCTGACTCAGAGCACGGGATATGGTATACCGAGCCCAGAGTGATTGCAGGCGAAGGACGTTTCTTGACTAAAAGGGAACGCAAAGTATTGGCAGGTCGAAGGGCTACATTAATATCCTCAGAAGCCAGAACAGACCTGATTCTCTCACCAATGCCAGGTATGTAGGGAATCGAGGAGACGGGAGTTGCTCTGTCGCTGTTACTGGAAGATGACTGATCAATCGACCATCTGCCAAGCTCTCTATGGTCACAACCATTGTTACTCAAAGCACCTTTCAGATGGTCTTTCTCCAACCTTAACGTGGACTGTGAGCATAACCGCTCTGCTCGCACATTGAGACTTCGCACGAGACCCTTGAATGTACTCACAGGATGACACGAGCGACGATTGAGGTAAATGTCTGTATGCGTAGGCTTTCTGTAAATGGAGAAAGACAAACTTCCTTCAGACTTGTCGATTAATAGGTCGAGGAAAGGCAGCACCCCATCTCTCTCCATCTCCATTGTAAAGGATATAGTATCCTCCCTCGAATTAATGAAAGACAGAAAACCAGTCAACTCTTGAGGGGAATGATCCCAGCACACAAGGACATCGTCCACATATCTGTACCATAGAGAAGGATAAGGAATACCAAGCTCCATCGCCACAGAGAACGTCGACTCTTCAAAGTAATCCATGTAAAGGCACGCGGCTGCAAGGCCAAGGCTGCTACCCATACTCACACCATTGAGTTGTAAATAAAGTTGACTGTTGAAATCAAAGTAGCTATGACTCAAGACGAACTGCGATAGTTCAAGCACTTCATCAACAGAAAAAATACATCTGGACGAAAAAGAGTCATCCGAAACCAGAACACGACGAACCGCAGTCATAGCACCATCAAGAGGAACATTTGAGAACAAAGACTCAACGTCGAAGCTGATTAATTTGGACTGCCAAAAATACACAAACCTGGTGTACCACTTCGCCCGATTGTGAGTCAAGTCAATTGTCTGTTTTCGGCCTTGTTGAGGTATTTGTCTGATGTTCTTCAGCCCTTGATGGTAAATAGCAATTCTTACGTGTCAAATGCTGAAGATTTGAAGGAAAAATTAACTTCTGAGCCTCGAGTTATGGATGGGCTATTAATCAGCTTCGACGTTGAGTCTTTGTTCTCAAATGTTCCTCTTGATGGTGCTATGACTGCGGTTCGTCGTGTTCTGGTTTCGGATGACTCTTTTTCGTCCAGATGTATTTTTCTGTTGATGAAGTGCTTGAACTATCGCAGTTCGTCTTGAGCCATAGACAGTCTAACTTAAGTGGCAGGAAAAACATGGATGCGCGAATCACAAGACCGACGAGGTTGGCGACATCGTGTAGAGGTCTTCATCCATCAGTGGACTGAAAACGGCTAAAGAGGAAGAAGTAAGGGATTAAGCAACTAAAACCCCCATGCTGAGAGCGAAGAAATCAAAGTAATCCATCGAGGTTCGGAGGCTGGATGGGCATTCGGAAGACGAGAAGGTGTCCACTTCCGCGTTGGAGGTTGATGCTGAGAAGTTGAATCAGTCGTTGCATCGAGTCATGGGGCGGGTCTGCAGACCTCAGGGATTGGAAGTGGACCAAGGATGCTAGGGTTTCGCATGCCCCTTTGCTCCAACCGCCTAAAACTTCATTGCCAGATGTTTGGTAATGGAGCACATTATTATTCGATTTACACGACCTGAGGGCTTACTCAGGTCATCTCACCACTCAATTTTCGAGGAGTAGTCGTACGCAAATTAAGGCCTATGGATATCGGCACATGTTTTATAAGATTGAATGAAATTCTAGGAGGGTCAGAAACATTTCCTCTGGAGCATGTTTCAATGGGGTGGGGGCATGACATCGCTAATCATTTGTGTGTCACCGTGCAGCGAGAACAAGAAATTTTCAGCCATTATACATTGTAGTTGCAATTTTGCGATATCTTCCTAGTCCACCGCGTCGATAACCAATATATCAAAAGAAAATAAACTCAGAAAAACCTCATTCGCATCGTGCGTGATTCATTATCATACTCACATACTTTCTTTTTGAAAACCGTATACGATATTGAGCTTATTAGAGAATTGGATAGCAGCAGTCTTAAATCGAAAAATATTGTCCTATGAATGCGTGACACAATATGATACAGTCCTGTTCATCCTGTTAATTGTTATTTCATCAGGCTTGCCGTTGGGATGAATTTCCAGCTCAATCCCAAAACCAATCCGAATGAGAATTTCAATTGGGATCCCAATAGATCCCAATCCCTATTTAAATCCCAGTAGTCTGCTTTAGAGTTAAAAGCGTACGCAATTTGACCCTAAGCTGCATCGGAGCTTACCGCTTAAGCCTACCACATGTGATGCTTTTTTAATTGACGAAGTCCACGGACGTATGCCTAGGACTATACTGGCCGCAATAGCAAGGCGCTCTAATTGATTTTGCACCAGTATGTACGATATGCCCACTGTATGGCTAAATTTTGCACCCAGACTGCCTTCACCCAAGAGATTATAGGGGCCTACGCGTGTAGCTAATATGTATGCATGAACTACAAACACACTTGGTATTAATTAAGCCTATATCGGATAATGCGGTGTAAATAAACAGCTCGCCACACGGGGTCACACGTACAGTAGGCAAATGGCAGTAGACAGTGGCTTATACGGTTAAATATGCCTGAATATCTTACAATGTATAGCTTAATTACAGAAGCGGTGAAGTGCATGACAACGTGCAGGCGAACTGTATAAGCCTATATATACTATTACATAGCTGCTACTTTTTTTTAGTAGCACTATTTTTAGCAACTAGGAAAATTGAAGCCATAGAGTAGGGTTAAAGCTGACTGCGTCGATTTTTGTGAATCACACTCTCAATGGTCGAATTCGAGAGAGGCAAGGTCAGACTGAAGACACAGCAAAATGAACTGCTCAGTACAATCCGAAAACATTTGCAGCGTACTGACAAATATCCACGATTACATGCATATTTTGTTGGGAGAGGGCTTATTGGGATCTATTGGGATTTATTGGGATTGGGCTGGATTTTTGGAAATCCAATCCCAACGGCAAGCCTGTATTTCATCCTTTGTTGAGTGCTGCTGCAGTGTCTATTATTTCATATATAAAAATTCGAAGTCGAGTTCATAATTGGTCAATTAGTTGAATTTTCAGTGTTTCTTGTTTCAAGAGGTGCAATGATTATTTCGTTCGGTTCATATTTCATCAATTTACTTTTCTCCACAGAGATTACCGCATAATGATCAGGTCTGATTGGAGGGTTGATAAATGACGTGCAATTGGCGAAACAGTCGCTCCCAGAAAACATTGAAATTAAGTTTTTAATGTTAATTAGACAATGCAATTGTCTCTTTTGTCCATTGGATTTATGCTAGTCAAAAGTCACTGCCATAACTATTACAAAGAAGTCCATCATGTAGACAATCTAGATGTTACAAAGATAACATTAACATTAACATGCCATGAAGAGGAAGTTATAAAAATTAATTACATTTGTGTAAAAGATTTTCTAATAAAATGATTCGTTTGTTTCATCGGTAACTTAGGCAACATTGTCCCTTTAGCCAAAGTACATTCACAAATTCAGTTTGAAGTTGATGAAAAGACCATTATTGTAGTTGCCATATCAAAAGAAGGATGAGACTTTTCATCTGCCTATTAATTATTAGCGCGTTCAATACCGAATTATCGGTGAAGTCGTGCAATCTCATTCTTCAACATCTAGTCCCCCCATCAGTCAATGATCACATCAATTCGAGTTTCTGCATTAAAGAAGCATCGCGTGTCGATTCGCTTGCTCTTCGAGTATTTAGAAATGGCACGTGCGAGTTATACTGTTCATGTGAGAATTCGACTTTGGTCAGCAGGACACTATGTCCGCTATACAAAAGAATAGGAATCGACGGTGAAGGTGTGTTGTTGTTGAGAACACGTGCTGATGAAAACCAATATCCTTATGAAATGCTCGTTAGCAACATGTCAAATATCACACAAGAAGACTTGGAAGATGTTGAACGGAACGCCTACCCGTACAGGAGTCCGCTGATCGATATATTTCCTTCTCCGTTCGATGTCATCAAGCTGGTACTGTTGAATAGTGGTGGAAGTGAAGTAGTTGTCATGAAATTCAATATGTCAATGAATTCTCGAATGACAGAAGAAAATGCATGGTTTACTGCTTCTCGATTGGTTTCCGCTCATCCATGGAACATCACGCGTTTACAAAGCAGTGAGCCTAAAATATTCAAAATGAGGTTTTACGATCCTGGAAAAGTTCGATTTGTGATAAGATATTTTCTAGTACCTGATACATGTCAGCATACCGGATTCTTATTTATTGGAGGGAAAAAAAACCTTTGTCCATGGCTGCCTTTTGATTCAAATTATGTCTGGATAAATCATACAGACGGTGGGCTATTTGCTGCTGCATCTGAATACGCATCAGAGTTCCGCTTATTTGGTATCCTGTATGACAATGAAAATCGCTTGTATAGAAGGATCGGATAGAAATATTCCGACGAAAAACATGGAATTCCAATTAACGAATCCTATTAATTTTGAAATGTCTGAGCGTGATATTGGTAATAAAAGTGCATTTCTCCTTCCATCATGCATATTGCAAGTTTCATCATAGCAAGATCCTTTTTACTACATCAACATTTGAACATTTCAGGAACCAGAGTCATCCTCTCGAAGGCATCTTCCGTGCTGAGGTTTATTTTGTTTTAATTCTAAATGAAATCACAGTTTCTCTGTATATCACTGTACTCGTATTATCATTTATGTTAGCCGCAAGTCGGAAAAACACTTTGACTTTTGACTCAGTTCCAGTCATCGTGCAGCACAATTATGAAGTTGTAGGCTGCATTTGTATGTAAATGTTGATAAACAGATGACCCCATTAAAATTGTAGAATGATATAAACTTACTTTGTCTTCTTGAAATTATCATTCTTGTGCTTTGTTAACCTTATTTGCCTGGGGGGCATTATATGGCCCTGGCCCCCTTGGTTTTTTATCTCACGCCGGAACGAATAATTGTTTGAAGTCCTCCTTCCGTGACTTTTCCTAACTTTGCGTTGGCTTTCTCTGAGTGACAGTTGTTTTTTGTAGACCAAATATTTTAGCCACAGGAGCCACATGAAAAAATCTACGACCACATTTTTTCAATATTTTGGATTTTCACCTCTATTGTTAAGAATTTTGAGCTCTAAGTTGACTTGCAACTTCTGTAGTTTGCCCGTTCAGGAAACATGGTCGAATAATTATGCTAATTGATACTCAGATACGTTTTTTGCCCCGTTATGATGACTAAAATTACTTATGTTCTTGATAGAAAGAGCCATAAATCTTACTGATATGATTTACACAAATATTTAGATGCAATTACGAAATTGAAAAAAAATGATTGTTTGAATTTAAAAATGCTTTTTACAATAAAGAACCGCTTTAAATACAAAATCGACAACATCACCAGACAGAGCATGTTTTCATAGATTCTGCTGTGATTTTCATGAAATTCTGTAGAATTAAAATGCAATTAGTATATTAAGATGCTTGGGTGTTACTTGGTCACACGATTTGAAATGTGACAAACATTTTAAACTCGTAACCGCTACCTCGCCCGTCGACTACATTGTCTCCGTATTTTGAAACATTTCTTGTCAAAAAGTGACCTCTTCTGTGTATACAATTGCCTCTTGAGATCTGTCTTAGAATACTGCTCACCCTTGTTTGTTAACATGCCTGCCTATTTTAAGAATCGCTTAAATAAGCTACAGGGTAGAGCACATCGGATCATTTGTGGTGTTGATGCAAGCTGCTCATGTGTGGAGTCCTTGGACGAAAGGAGACTACCGCAATCTTTGAGACTTTTTGAAAAATGCTCAACCCCACCACATTGCCTCCACAACACTTTCCCGGGGAAAAGTCTACGCAGTGGACGCCTACTTTCTCCGATTTCAAAAAGCGCACGCAGATCCGCATCATTTACGGTACATATGACATATCACAGTCTTGGCTTGATTGGAGTATCGTAAACTATTTAACTTTTGAAAGTTCAAGTGATTGTACACACACTAACTTGTATATGAATGATTTTCATTGAAAAATATATAATTTTCTTTCTTCTTTCTTCAACTACGAAATTGAAAAAAATTGATTGTTTGAATTTCATAATGCTATTTATAGTAACAAGATCAACTTGAAATGAAAAACTGATGCCAACATCGGACAGAGCATACCCGAAATGGAAAAACGGTAAATGCTGTGTCACATAAGTAGGTGGTTTAGAATATCCCAGGGGAGTTATAATGCCCCTTAAAACTTCACCGACAAGAAAAGGTTAAGCTGTATACCGCATAGAGTAGGGATATATAGGTAGAGTGTCGACACAAACAAGCATCTGTATACAGTGAAAATTTTTAGATGAAAAGATTCATTTTTTTGAGGAGATTACGTTCCCATGGTCCAGAAAAATTATTTGATCAGTTTCAAAAAAGTCAAAATTTTGAAAATTTACATAATACCGAGATGTCGCCCCTATACAAGTAGTATGAAATGAGTTAATGGATGTCAAAAGGAATGAATATTCGTTAATAAGCATCCTAACAAAGCGGAAATTAAGTTGATTATCAAGGGAAATTCATGAACTGTATTATAATGGAAAAGTCGCGATATTATTGTGCTTTCTTGGCTGAAATTTTAAATTTTTAATTCAATTTTCACCGGCATGATTTTATGATTGACATCCTTCAAAGTTAATTGAAATCATTGTCTTTCATCATGTGATTTTTCTCTGACAGTGCCAGTGGCAGGTTGCCCGTGATGTGATCACGCTTAAGGAAATACTCTGGAGGTTCAGCGTGAAAATAATAGGAACCAATCGAATTGCTAATTTAACAAACATTATATCTACAAGGCTGTCATGATACTGAGAATCTGTGAAATGCCATCATTCCTTCTGCATTATGCTATCATGATCAGTCAATCCCGTTGTAATTTCTGCAAAACTACAAAAATTTGCATATCTCGCATTTAGCAACAATTACCAACTATATCTCCCTCGAGTTCATTTAATAAAATTGGAAGTGTATACACATAATATTCATAAATGGGATTTCATAAATGCGGAGTTACCGCTCTACCTGATACACTTGCTCTATCGTATACCGTTTCGTGATTCTGCTACGGATGCTTTCGTCTTGGCTCCTTTGACATATTCAAGCGGTCAAGGAAATGGTAATTATGAGTTGCCAGGGTTCGCACATTTACTCCCACTTCTCGAATGCATTTTCGCATTCTCAGAGCTCATAATGGAGTGAAACACAAGCCTACTGTACACTTAAAAATATGCAGCAGCATGACATGCAATATAATCATAAATCAATGAATGTTCATTTGAAAGGAAGAGTGCACAAAATCTGCGTTTTTGCTGATTAATTCAGCCATGAAAAAATGTTCAAGAATGAGATGAAATGGAAAACGGAATATTTTTCCAAAAGGCAGTAAAAATCGTTTGCATAGAAAGAAGGATTGGATAAAAATATTTCTTATTTAAAGAAGATGATGAAAATATGGATATATGCAACTTATTTATAGGCTATATGCTGGAGATGCAATGGAACTCCGGTTCTGGATACATTCTTGAGCTCCGGCTCGGGGTTTACGAAAATTTTAAAATCCGACGAATGCAAAAATGCGGAAATCGACGAAATCTGCTGTGAAAGACATCCAGTAGGCCAACGATACTGAATTTTCTTACCTGCGATCCCTAATACAGTGCACTCCGGAAAAGCGGACTTCCGCTTAAGCGGAAGAAATGTCAGGAACCATTTCTAACACATGTAAAACCCTCCAGTTAGGCGGGAGAGTTTTCGGAAGCTATTCCGCTTTAGCGGGAGTCTACTTTTTGGTAATTTTACTATTTTTTGATAGATATTTTGATTTGAACTTTTCATTAAGTGATATTCGCTTATGTTTTAATGAAAATGTATTCGTGTTCTGACCAACTGTTCTCATGCAACCTACTGTGAAAGTGCAGCGTTTCAAAAATCACACCCTACTCCAATGCAAGCTTGCATTGGATCAGAAGGTAAGGGGATTTCTTATTTGAGGTTTCATTTTCTTTCTTTCTGATGTAGGTAAGACGAAACAGTCCAATGCATCTGCTGTTTCAAAAATTCATGGCGCAGCATGTCAAAGAGCCAATACGCACTATCTCCTGAGAAGGTTAAACTCATCAGAGATTCTGAAGTACCTCAAATTCAGCATTGGCGAAGGACAAAAAGCACCTGACATTGAATTCTTTTCTTCTTTAGATAGATGTGTGATTTCCTTAAACTGTTAAGAAATAATCTTCAACTATTTCTTGTGTTTTTACCATTCTTTTGAACAATGACATGTAATTGATTGTTTTCCATACACAAAAAGATACTTTTATCATATTCTTTATCTTAAACCTTAAAACGCAATGGCATTCGGAATCTATAAGCCCTAAGTACGTGAAATACTATCAATAGAAGAGTGGAAATTTAGCGTACATAGCAATTATTTAGGCTGAATTGAGCTAGAAATTTGTCACTCCGCTTAAGTAGGAGCTTCGGATAAGCGGGAGGGAAATCTCGCTCCCAAAGCGTCCCGCTTATCCGAAGTGTACTGTATTTCTATGCGAGTAGTAAGAAAACGGCGAACACTCGACCGGCGCCCCCCCCTCTGGAACGGCAGAGTGTCGTGGTCGGCCGCCGTGGTGCTTCGGGTCTGAGTCCCCCCCTCTGGAACGACAGAGGTTGTAGTCTGTCGTGGTGTGCCGGCCAGGTGGGTTCACAAAATGTTCGCTGACGTCCCCCCCCCTCTGGAACGATAGAGTGTCGTGGTGGACTTGGGCGACCGCCAGGATTAGTCTTGAGGCTATAGTGTGTGATGTTTTTCGTGCAATCTGCTGAATGTTGGGTTGTAAAATGGGTTGTTTCGAGTGGAAGGAGTGGTCGGATGAGAAAACGGAGGTCGGATTCGTATTCAGCGTGAAATTCTGCATCGGTATGGCGAGTTTCAAGGCAATCGGTGAGAAAAAATTTTCAACATTTTTCGAAAAACGACAGAGTTAGAATTTGGGACGTTTTGGTGTGTAGCGTCAAAACGAAGCATCGGATGAGAAAACGGAGGTCAGATTCGGATTCAGCGTGAAATTCTGCATCGCTATGGTGAGTTTCAAGTCAATCGAAGAGAAAAAATTTTCGCTGACGTCCCCCCCCTCTGGACAGCTTGCTTCGATTTTGGCTTCCAGTGGACGGATTTTGTCGTGCGATAGCTCGTTTGAAAGCTAAGAGTGAGACAAATTCAGTGAAAGAATCGGCTTGTTCCTATCTGTCTTCGTTCAAAAGTTAGAGCGGTTACAAGATTTTAGGTCGGAGCTCGCTCACCTGAAAAAATCCTAAGTGTCAGAGTGACTTTGTATGGGTAAAATTTTGAAAATTTTCCAAAGTGTGGAATTTCGACCTGGGACCGTCACCAAAACATTTTTCATCAAATTTTGAAATTTCACTGACGTCCCCCCCCCTCTGGACAGCTTGCTTCGATTTTGGCTTCCAGTGGACGGATTTTGTCGTGAGATAGCTCGTTTGAAAGCTAAGAGTGAGACAAATTCAGTGAAAGAATCGGCTTGTTCCTATCTGTCTTCGTTTAGATGTGAGACGCCATTTAAGATTTTGGGACATTGGCGAAAAACGACAGAGTTAGAATTTGGGACGTTCTGGGCTGTAGCACCAAAACGAAGGCTCGGATGGGTAAACGGAGGCCAGATTTGGAATCAGCTTGATGTTATTGTCCAATGAGGATCATCATCCAATGAGAATCAAGCATTTCTTTATAAATAGCGAGCCTTCCACAGTGAGAATCATTCCATCGTTGAATCACACGAGTGACGGACGCACATTTTCTCTCTCTCTCTCTCTAGTTCCCTGTTCTATTATCCAACTAAAATGGTAAGTCGCTACTTCCCTCCCTCTCCTCCCTTGAACGTAAACTTAATACAATCTTTTTTCATTTTCAGGCATCTACTCCATCTGCTGCACTAGTAGGACAAAATGGCGGTCAAACGTTACAAGGTTCGCTACGGTCAGATCATCTACAACTGAGGCCAGTGGAAGAAACATCCAAGGTACATAATCCTACACCGCTACAGCGTAAATTTAAACAAGCCTTGCGTTATGATGATCATAGCGTAGTACTCCAAACGGGAATGCTCCCTTCCACGGATGTCAAGATAATGCACAATCAGTATGGGGACTACATAATGATCCCCGTGAGTCCGTACATTCGCCACCAACTTGATATTATTGAGGAGTACGTGACATTAAATATGGACATTCCTACTCCTCTTGCTCAAGAGTGGAAGGCGAGAGATGACAAGGATACTCCCTATAGAAAGATTTGGGATGGTAATCACATTTGCCTACCGGTATCACATTGGTGTACTTACTATAAGAAGGATGGAGATCATTCAATACCCATCAGATGTGATGAGCTCGGAGAAGGTACTTGGGATATCCTTTTCAAAGTGAATGGGCTATATTATGGTCGACACAAGGATAATAAAATAGCCTCTCTCTCCATGCATATGGAATCCATCCTATATATTCCAAAACCACCCAACGTGGACGACATAATTGATCAAATCCTGAACAGCAGTGGTACGAAGCGCAAGTCGGAGACGAATGCTACATCAAAACGCAAATCAAAGAAGGAGAATTACTAGTCCTTTCCTAACTCTACCCTATGACAATTCGCTTATGTGCTTTGAGTGTCGTAGACGTGGTCTTATTAGATACATTTTACTTCTTCGTTGCCATCATATCATTTGTGTATTTTGTCGTGAAAAGCATCGATGTAATTCTTCATTTTGTAATATGTTATAGAACGTTTCCTTAGATGTGTAAATTTCCGTTTTAGGCTTCTATCATCATTTTTATGGATTGTGAGGGTGAACCTGTACAGGAGCTCAGTGCTATTGCTATGAACAATTGGACATATCAGATTGTTAGTGTCTATCATCAACATGCCAACTGCGATCCCAATGTTGATCAATGGGCGAGAAAACACATTCATGGACTTAATCTGAAATATTTGCAAGACTATGGCTTTTCTTGTGAGAGTGCTCTTCTTATTGACTTTAAACGATGGTTAGCTGCTTTCAATGTTATACGCATCTTTTGTAATAATCCTGGTAAGGAGAGGAAAGTATTTCCCAATCTAATCATTGATGATATTTTGCTCCCGCCTTGGGATAGTAGAGTGAATCAACATTATCATGAAGTCACGAAACGTTTTAAGGATTTGTGTGTTCCTATTTTGTCTGTTCGTTGTAGTAGCTACGTTCATAACCAATGCTTCTTTCCTCCTTACCTCAACACTGCCAAAGTCCTGTATGGTTATCATTGCTCGCTGTATGATGGTTATCAGCTGTATCTATTTTATCTCTTTCAAACCATTGATTTATAATGCATGCTTGTTACCGTTATTCAATAAATGTTACTATGAGAAGAGTTGTTGTTTTCATGCAATGGATGGGTTAGATAAAGGGCGATCATGTCTTTCTCAAACGACTGCGGAACATTACGTTTTCATAGGCAAAGTTTAAAAGGAGCTGTTCAAGATTATGTGATAAATTTTCATAAAGATGAGACCGACATCGAAGCAGTGGTCGATGATGCTAGCACTCTATTTCTAGAGTTGATGAATACATTCTCTGATAGCATTATCATGGCGCGATTAGTTGCGAAAATTAAGTTTAGTCATTTTGGAAAGGAAGAGGTGGAAAGTCGCTCTTTCCATTTTGCTTCTTACTCAATGGAAGTGGTAGATCACCCCCAAGAATTTTTTAAAAGACATATGATAAAAATTGCTGAACGTCTTAACGCATTTAACCATCATGGTAGCAGTCTAGTGATTGAAGCGATTTCAGATATTCACATTCAACTTTCCATAAAGAAAAATTGAAAATGCAGTGGTACTTGATTGTAGCACAACTGGTTTTCGAGCTATGTCTGCTCACTCTCGAAGTATATTCCTTCTGTACATGCGTCTATTATTTAGAAAAGGCTAGCAAATTCATATCTTCAAAAAGACTTGCTATAGACATCAGTAACGGTGAAACTATGTGTTGCGATGTATGTAAGCGAAAGGATGGAAATGAAAAGCGCATCTTCAAGAGATGTAAGCATGCTTTTTGTCAACGCTGTTTCATACGTAATTGCATTCAACTTTGCCAATGTAACCACTGTGATATTGCTCATTTCGAGTGTCACTTATGTCGCAATAGTTAGTACCTATGCAAATGTGGTAAAGATAGGTTTTAGCAAAGACTAACACGGAAAATGGCGAAACGTAAAATGACGAAACGTAAAAGTCAAAAGTTTTCTTCATCCATTCAAGCTCTCCGACGAATGAAAGCAAATCAGCGATACAATGCTATACGACATGCTAACGATAAATTCATTTGTGAAATTATTTCTCATGTGAGGAAGTTGAGGACGAAGAAATTAGCGCCAAAACAACGAAAGTTACTTAAGCGATATGCTACGAAATTGCGTTTCATCTCCAATCCTAAAGTCACCCTTCAAAGAAAGAGGAAAACTCTAACACAAAAGGGCGGTTTCCTTTCAGCAATACTTCCAATGATAGCTCCTGCCGTGGGCAACCTATTGGGTAATATCTTTGGCTCTAAGCGTTAATTATGCAAATGTTGAATCTCAAAGTAATAAAATGGATTTCAGACTTCAATGTGATAAAGTTCTGACTGTATCAGGTCCATCTCATGCAGGTAAAACTGTTTTCACGCTGAATTTATTGGATAAAAGAAGGGAGTTGTTTAAGGAACCTATCAATCGAGTGATTTGGTGTTATGGTATTTATCAACCGTCGCTGTTTCAGGAATTGCAAAGTCGCAACTTTATTCGACATGAAGGAATTATTCCAGTGGATAAACTTCAGTCTAATGATGTTGTTGTATTGGATGATTTATTAAAAGAAAGTAAGAATTCAAAAGATGTTACAGATATGTTCACTCGCGCAGCACACCATAAAAGGTGCTTTATCATCTATATCACACAAAATTTGTTTCCTGATGGAAAAGAAGCTCGTACACGAAACCTGAATACACACTATTATGCTATTTTCAAGAATCCGCGAGATAAAAGTCAATTTGAAATTTTAGCGCGACAAGTTGCACCCAGAGGATCAAAAGCCTTAATTGAAATTTTTCAAGCATGTACTGAAAAACCATACGGTTACTTATTCATTGACTTTACGCAAGAGTGTCCGGAAGAATTTAGATTTCGAAGTGATATTTTGAAAACTCCCATGATTATCTACTAACTATGAGTTCTTATTCTCGCATGATTGTTATTCCTCAGGATGAATATGTACAATTGACTGCCATGCAGCAAGTAAAGCAACCTCTTGCAAATCAAATGTATAGGAAAGAAATAGATTATCAGCAAAATGTTCACATCAAAGATCCACATCGTGCTGTATTATTACAATCGGAAACTGTTGAGCAATTGAAAAACTTGAAGAATAAGATGCGTGAATCTGTATCGACTGCTACACCTTTAGCATCTTGCGCACATGCCATATCTCTTTTCAACAGTATTGAAGCCCATCTCAATGTAAATGATAGAGGAGAAATCATTACAGATGAAAATAAAGTGATTGATGCTTCACGTTATGAAGACTTGATTCAGTATGCGACACGTAAAAGCGCCGTCAGGGCTATGTTCCACCTGGTTGGTCATACTTTCTTAAACTATTGAAAAAGCATAATGTGCCAAAATTTGCTTTAAATAATGAGACATTGAAAGAACTTGATTCAACAGTGGCTACTACTCCAATGCTTCAGGCGATGAAAATGCCAACAAATTGGTTTAAGACGTCACCTGCTACATCCCCTCCCACACTCACTAAGCAAACAAGAGGAAGAACTCGACGTAGATCTACATCGCCACTAAAACTAGTAAAAGGAAAACGTAAAACAGCTCCTCCCAGGAAATACATGTTCTCAGACTATTAATATGAAGCAGATGTGTTGCTTGCCATGTAATGAGCCGCCAGAGGTGAATGTCGTTGTCACTTGCACTTGCTGCCTCTCATAATGAAACCCTAAGCAATGTGAACACGATCGCAAAACCGCTAAAGCTAAATGCTGCAGTTGTTGTAAATGTAGAAAGGCAAGAAAACAAAAAGATGAGAAGGAGGAAAAAGAGTCAGTCGTCATCGACTGAACGTTTGAAGTCAATCTATTATGATGTAAAACATCCGGCAGGATTTACATCTATCAAGAAATTATCAAAAGCGAGTGGTCTTCCACAATCACAAGTGAAACGATGGTTAAAGGGTCAGGCTACCTATACACTCCACAAACAAGCGAAAAAGAAGTACCGCACCCGCCATTATATTGTTCATGACATCGATGAACAGTGGCAAGCAGATTTGTGTGATGTTGCCTCCATTTCAAAACATAACTCGGGCAATAATTTTATTTTAAACGTCATTGATATTTTCTCGCGTTATGCGTGGGCTCAACCTTTAAAAACTAAAGAAGGGAAAGGAGTACCAAAAGCATTCCAAACAATTTTTCGAGAAGGTCGCATTCCAAAAAGAATTCAGAGTGATCAAGGAAAAGAGTTTGAAAATCAGCATGTGACAAGATTATTTGAGAGGCATGACATTGAGTTGTTTAGTGTAAAGAGTGCTTATAAAGCTGCACTCGTTGAACGTTTTAATCGCACATTAAAAAATCGCTTGTGGCGACATTTTACTGCCAACTTGACATAAAATTGGACAAAGGTTCTACAAGATACACTCCATGCCTACAATCACTCTATCCATCGTTCTATTGGACTCAGACCAGTAGATGTAAATGCTGACAATGTAGATAAAGTGCGCGAATCATTCCAACGTAAACGCACTCATGTGAAAAGTGATGTGAAAATTGGTGATAAAGTTCGTATCTCAAAAGTGAAAAGTGTTTTTGCTAAAGGGTACCTCCCGAATTGGACAGAGGAGGTATTTACAGTATCAAGGATTAATCAAAAAGACTCTCCGACCACCTACAAGTTGAAAGATTACGATAATGAAGAAATTGAGGGTAGCTTTTACCGCGATGAGATTGAGGTAGTCACTGAAAGTGAAACATATTTGGTAGAGAAAATCATTCGATGTAAAAAACGGCGAGGTGAAGAATGGTGTCTTGTTAAATGGACTGGTTATCCTTCAAGTATGAACTCTTGGATGCGTCGTGCCGACATCTTTCATCTAAGTGATCGACAGTGATTCATGCAAAGTTGTAACTAACAATGTTTAGGGTTTGAGCTATGAATCCAACTGCCTCATTTTATTCACGACCCTCCTATGTAAGTGGTGGAGGACAAATTTACATCGGCGCTCGCCGCCAACGTGGAGGTAGCATACTTGGTGCACTGAAATCTGTTGTAGCACCTCTCATATCCAATGTCGGTAGATCTTTAAAACGAAATGTTTTAAGTAATGCCGTTGGCTTTGCTGGTGATGTTGCTAGTGATCTTCCAGAGGTAGAAGTTTTAAGAGCAGTTTGTTGAATCGTGGGAAGGAACGCGGTTTAAAAACATTGAAGCAGACCTTTGCTGGTGTTACTCAAGGAAAGAAATCACCTAAACGAATGAAAAAAGGAAGGAGGAAACATCGCGGAGCTGGTAAGGTGCGATCTTCAGTCAAAAGGCATTCACGCAAACGTCGCGGAGGCTCTAATCATTCATCAGGCGCTAAACGACGACGCTGCCATAACTTCTAATCATGGAGTGTAAAACTTCCGGTTTTTGTTTGTTCGATCAACAAGCCATACAGACAGATATTCTTAGTTCAAGTATTGTAGATTATCATCCTCGAACAGCTGAGAATGCTGGCCCCATTGAATTTGTTATTCCTGGTGGTAGTGATGACTACATAGATTTGAGTTATGCGATGCTTGATTTGAGGTTTAGAATTCAGCAAGCAGATGGAACTGCTATTGACGATACACATAAAGTTGGACTGAACAATTTACCATTGACTACATTACTTCGTGATGTTTCTCTAACGATTGGAGAGCAGCAGGTGGAAGGTGGTCAAAGCGATTATCCCTATAAATCATATTTCAATCATGTATCACAGTTTCATCCAGCAGCACAAAAAAGTCATATGGAAGCCATGGGATGGTACAGAGATGAAGCAGGAAAATTTGATGTTGAAACAAACAGTGGCTTTGTAAAGCGATCTGCTATGATTAAAGATAGTAGAGTATGTCAGCTATATGGTCCGCTGAATTTAGACTTCTTTAGACAGTCAAAGTTTTTACTCTGTAATACCAGCATGCGACTCAAGCTGACATTGAATAAGCCTGAATTTGCGCTGAATGCATTCGCTAAAGTTGACAATTTTAGAATTCATGTGGAAGATATTGCACTTTACATTCGTCGAGTAGTACCGAATCCAAGTGTCATTAGAGGACATGCTGAAGGTCTTAACCGCCAAAATGCCATTTACCCCGTTCAGCATACAAAGCTTCTTACCTTTACAATTCCGAAAGATCAAAAGAGTTTCATGAAAGATGGCCTCTTTCCATCGGAAGCACCGAAGCTCCTCATGGAGGCAATGGTTGAAAATGATGCATTTAATGGTAATATAAAGAAGAATCCTTTCAATTTTAAACACAATCAGTTGAGTGAAATTGCTTTACGTGTAAATGGTGCGAGTCATCCTGGTCCACCCTACAAACCAGATTTTGCTGCGGATCAATTTATGCGCAGTTATGTTGATTTTATGGATGTCTTTGGCTTTTACAATACGGATGATACCAACGGACTGACTATGAAAGAGTTTAAGAGTGGATATACTATTTATGCATTTGATTTGACTGCTGACAGCGATATTAGTGCACCCTATCGTCAAGCGAACGTGCCTCATAATATTCGTTTGGATTTGACGTTCAAAAGAACACTACCTGAGACGATCAATGTATTAATTTATGCAGTCTTCGATTCAAATATTGAAATTACAAAGTATCGTGACGTGATTCTTCATTATAATCGTTAATGAGTTGGTTGACTGCTGACGATATTAAGACTAAAGTGCAGCGTAATGCAGACGAAGCGACGTTGAAAGCTTTCGATAATGTCTATTCACTCGATACCTTACCACCTGCAGTAAATCACTATCCCATCTTTATTGTGCTAAACACTCATTCTCAGAATTTAGGCGGTGAGCATTGGAAAGCGATCTTTATTGGAGAAGACCGACGTGGTGAACTATTTGACTCTCTTGCTCAACCTCCAAATATACCAACACAGCAGTGGTTGAGAAAACATACGCGTCAATATCAGCGAAATGAGAACGCATACTACAACATCCACTTTCATCAACGTGTGGTGCTTATTGTACTGTACTTCATCTTAAAAACGTTTACATGTATCTCGATTTGCATCTATTATTCAAAACTTTTCATGTAATCCATCCTCTAATGAAAAAATGATTTGTAAGTTCTATCATGATTTGAAATAAAACATCATGTTGGAAAAAATTGTTTTTTATTTTACAATCCGCTGGGTACGTACATACTCAATGAGATAGTCTAGGATCACATTTTCTTGTACATGAGATTTTAGTCCAGTAATGATCACTTTACTATTAT
>CAJQUW010014834.1:0-122392 GCA_907163375.1 Prostheceraeus crozeri
GTCTGTGATTACACAGACGGGGACAGAATGCGCGACTTGATTCGACCAACGTTTCGTCGACGCTTTTTGCTACCCACTGTATTTGTATATCCAAATTTTGATTCTGATTGTCTTTATCAACCATATTTTATCGAACATAGGCCTACATGTAGCAGTAGGCACTTGCCGTTTCGGTTCTTCTATTCTTCTCCCCCCCCCACCACGTTTTTGTTGCTGACACCATCGACTGTTGCATCGTCAGCGATCTTCTTTTGCTCCTACTGCAGTCTCACTACCTAAAAGCGTTGAGTGTGCAAAATTCCTCTGGTTTGTAGAAAATTCACAGCACTTGCTTTGCCGTTCACTATAACTGAAGTGCTGACAACATGTCCCACGAAGCTCATGATCACAGTACGTATTCTAGCTGAGTATCCAGTGGGCCAATCCTTCATCTCAGGGTTCAAGTAAGACTTCTCAGTGGTGTTGTGCTATCACTCTGTGACAGATCAAGTTTATCCTCTTCACCCGCGCATTTTGATGAATGATTGATAAAAAATCATTTGAACTGCTTTTGTTCGTATGAGGAGATAAAAGAATATATGTATAGGTGATATTTTGATATATAATGATAATATGATAACCAGTTTTCAGAATGTCGACAATGTGCGCTAGGCCTGATTTTGCCATATGGATTGGTTTGTAGAATCGACAGTCTCCCATCACTATTATCTGGACTAATTTGCTATTAAATCATTTTTGAAATTCCAAATGTACATCTTTAGCTTCAACTGTATCTCATAGACATTCAGTACCACTCTAGTAAATGTACATGCTGGTAGGACAAGAGCATTTGTCATATAAAGCGATATTTGTTATATCAATTAACTATGCAGTCAACAATGACTTGATCCGCCTATATGTAATCCACATTTACATGTTTAGCTCATTTTGCATGTCATAGTCCAACAGTGCCACTCCAACGAATGTGTAAGTCTGTACATGTACAATATAAGAACTTCTGTAAAAGAGAACAACGGAACAACAGTGTCATTCAAAAAATATCAATGCAATCACATGCGACCAGATTGACTGTAAAAGTTGAAGAAACGGCTTGTGAAAGTCACAACTGGCCTTAATAGTGTGAGATGCATCTGCATTATCAGATTCTTTGTCAGATATTGACTGAATTACATTATGAATTGGTTGGCCTACCATCTTGGTTTCTAATTCATCATCATCCTCTTAATCAGCTAATTCTCTGAACCTTTCATGACTGACTCAACTACAGCATCGATTATTTCGCAATCGCAGCTTCTCTCGTGGACATGGTCTTGACGATTGGGCCGAAGTTGCTGCTTCTATTTCTTAAGAATTCTGTCTTCGTCTCATGATGAAGGGAAAACAGAAATTCAGTTAGACATTTTACATCATTTGCATGTAGATATCAATTGCAGCTTAGTCAGCTTCTCTGGTAGAATATATATAAGAATATTTTTACTTCCAAGTACAAACGTTAACATTTGCTGAATTTATTATGGAAATTTATAGCGATATCTATCTGATGTCAGTCATGCAAAAGTAGGTCTTTTGTAGGCCTACTTCCCAAAAAAGATTATTAGTGGTCATTGAAACCGAATGTGCTTACCATATCATACAAAGATGCGTTCGTATGTCACTTTGTTTTGATTTCAAATGACTTTTGGTGGTTCTTGATGCATGCATCATTAATTTCTCAACAGATATCTTGCCTAACGCGCCCTGTCGACACATGTCGACCCAGATATTCAAAAAAAATCTTGTGATCTTCTGAATGAATTGAGGGATATTCTTTTATGCTAGACATCTTATCTAGCACTTCCTATTAACAACAGTTATATGTTACTGTCATAGCTGCAGAGGTTTGGGGGAAGAGGTACAACATACATGTATTTATGTGAGGCTGCATTTTTCAACATACCAAAGAACCAATTCCGTAGCCGATTGAAACACAATCACCTCAAAGACAACTTTATTGTGGCACTTAGCAGCTATCAGCCTCGCTACCAGAAACCAAAGAAGAAGTGATCCTGAAGTGATTCTTATTCACCATGTTAATAGCTTTTTGAGTGCAAAAATCGCTTGTTTTTTGCTCGTTATTATTCACTGTCCCACATGGCTGAAGAAACCTCGTTTTGCGGTTTGTTGTTCACTAAATATTGTATTGCATGGTATCCGTACTTAAGTTTCTAGCGACCTACTAGATGAATGATAGTAATTCACAATGTTGATGTTTTATCCTCGTGGGTCGCCGCCGACACCAAAAATCAAGAAATGGGTCGCGGCGAGAAAGGCCTGAGAACCGCTGATGTAGAATTATGCATTCCTTCGATGTGTGGGAATTCCACAAGGTTCTCTTAATTATTTACTGTGGTATTGGGATGAAGACATCGCCACACGCTCTGTATCATCGACAGATTTTTTTATCGATAGATCCTTTCATCAATTATAGTAGTATAAATAGTATATATTATAATTATCTTATATCTTATATCTCATATTTGATATATATTCTTTCATCAGAAGGGCTTTGAAACAAAATCAACACAATGAGACATAGTACTAATGACGTCAGTGAATATTCACTTCTTCTTCCTGTTCCAGCTAGTTAGCCGGATCGGGAGCCTTTGTCATGCTTCCCCAACGTCTTCTGTCGTAGGCATCTCTCTCCTCGAGTTCAATTTTGGTCATATCTTCCTGGATATTGTCGCGCCAACGCCTGCACGGACGTCCTCTCCTTCGGGTTCCGTTCACCTCCATTCCATTCACCACTTTAACAGGATTGTTGACTTCCATCCTCACGAGGTGTCCATGCCATTTCAAGCTTGTTGCTCTTGTCTTTTCGCAGATGCTGGTCACTCCAAGCTCCCTTTGGATGTGTGCGCTCGTCAGTCTGTTTCTTTAAGTAACACCTCTAATCCGTCTCAGCATTTTCATTTCTGTTGTCTCCAGCATCATCGTCTCCTTCTTCCTCAACTCCCACACCTTCGCTCCATACATATTAGCACTGGTCTCACGACTGTCTTGTAGATCTTGACAGCTTCCTTAGCATCCTCTTGTCCGCTATGACTCCGCTCACTTATCTCCATTTATTCCACGCAGTTTTAACTCTTGCCCTCACCGCCAACTCTGATCCTCCTGTTTCACTCAAGGTCACTCACAGTTAATATTCTCTGATGTTGGATATTCAGCTCGTTTTCAAGACTGAGAAATTTCAAAATCACCTCCTAGGAACAAAGATCCAATTGCGAAAGCCTGAAATCCGATATGATCTACATGTATTCTTGTGACCATTGCTCTATGCGATACATCGGAGCCACAAGGCGCCACCTGGCTGTCCGCATTAAAAAACATCTGAAAGGCTGTCCTAACTCTACAGAAGTATCGATATATCCATGATCGCCATCCGAAATTCGAAAATTTCTCTATTATTGGTCGATAGCTCGAACATTCATTAATTCTTGAATCTATTTTGATAAAAAACAATGATATATGTTTTGTCCAATAAAAGGAACGGATCAGTCCACTACTCTTGAGTTAGCAGATAATTGGGCAGTTTGATCTTTGTAAATATCTAAATTCTGTACTTCTATTCCTATTGTGTGCAAGTAATAGATCAGTTGAACTGTTTTTATCGATAATAATAAATATATACTAGAACTGTGTGCGGAGCACTGAAGCGTTCAAATTTCCACTGAATTGCTATTTTACTGTATTCAATTGTAAATAATTCATTTTATCTGTTGTCTTAGTCACAGCAAATTGGAGAGAAATAGTAAGCTCATAATCCATCCAACGAGGAGAACATTGTTCAATTCTCTTTATCAATTAAATTCAAACTTTAAATATCTATGAAAATGAAACCTTTTGAAAATCACAGCTGCATCCGAAACTCGATGCTACTCGAAATCTGCGATGGCGAATGTTTCAAATAATTATCTTTCATTATTTTTGGAGGTTTTTGGAGATATCATATAGAATCCTACCATATAATCGAGCTCAGTGATATAGCAATGATTTGCACAATTTTGCTTTTGTGTTCTTGCTTAGTTTTCTTCGACAGATGTTTGCATTTACAGAACATCTTTTCAAACTGTTCCAAAACAGCCAGTCTGACATGATTACTAGTGAATTAGCACTAAATCCGCAGTTTCAGTTATCAGAGATTTAATTCACAAAGTTCCTCCCATCCATGAAGAAGCAATCTTTAAGGTTGGTTCACCAAAGTCAGTAAAAAATAGGGATTTGTCTGAAGAAGGATTTCAATTTTTGTGCAGGAACATAATTCAAACTATACTTTAATTCTAACGAGACGTCATTTTCGTGCTCAAAGCGAGTTTCTTCGCTGTTCTATGTCGGAAGAGCGGAAGTGCGCCCTTTTGACGATCGAGAGTCTCTTCTATATGATATTGAAAGCTGCAACCCGATGACTACGATCAGGCTATTGAAGTGTTTTCAGGCGAACTAATCTCAAATATAGATCATTATCGATGACTTCATTTTTTTTATTCATTTCATGTGTAGTGTAAAATGTTTGCAGTATCATTTTTATGAATGGGGTTTTCTTTAAAAGTGCATGCACAATATAAAAGTAGTATCGTACACCGTATTATATCCTAATAGCACACCATATATCGTCAGCACACGCCGCTAGTGACGACTTACGTTCAGTAGGCTAACATATATTGCGGTCGAAGCATCTGTTGTCTGCACAGTGAGTCTGAACAACCTCCCGCTGCATGTCTTATGTAATAGTTGTGACAATCTTTAAAAGGAATTACATAGATGACATTACTAGAGTAACAGTTAAGATAATTTATATTAAAATATTTAATGACACCGCTAACATTGGAATCAATAGTTTTGTCAACTTACATCGCTTCATGCTGGCACCAGGAAGAGGCCTAGTGCTGTAGACATTATACTTTAAAACCTGTAGACATTATACTTTAAAACCTGTAGACATTATACTTTAGTCCTGTAGGACATTTATACTATAAAACGAAAAATTAAATTAAAATGGAAATCAAAATCAAATCATTTTGCCGATCTATTTCATCCGAGTACGCGAACTTTTAAAGGTCCTGATTAAAACTGATATATTCATATCATTTTCATAGGAAATATGAAACAAAATACCTCTACATTCAATTTCAAATGAGGAAATCGAAATTATGTAGCAAAGCATTAAGTGCGGGATGGAGCTGCTCAATAAGCATAGCTCCCTTATGCTCACGATCCATTTTATTGGCGCACTAAGTGACATGCCACGCGTAATTGCGGAACACCCCAAGCATCCGTGGTTATTCTATTCTTCTACGCGTGTACATACGCGCTGCACTAAGAGTCAGAAATCACTTGATCTGATGCTGTTAAAACATGGGGAATGTTTATGAATACGCGCGGGCGAGCGTTTATAGTTTGCGCGTCGTCTACGGTTGTCTGCGTTGCCGCTTGAACCATAGATGACCCGCTAAGCATGTTCTGTCTTCCCTGAGCAATAAATTGAGGCCTATCACATTGCTTAGCCTCTGATACATGCAGACACATGAGACGCAAAGTGTACTACCGACAGATGTTGCAGCAATGTTTAGGGTCATGTGTAATTACGTGTAGTTTACGCGTGAATTACGCGTAATTGAGCGTGGCATGTCACCTAGTGCGTTTGGATGCAGTTGATTAAAAGGCATAGCTCCAAAAGCACTCCCGCACATTGCAATGCTCACCTTGAGAAGAGCATAGTTACTCTTGTTTACATGTTGGTGACGGAATGAAATGCGCTTTCTAAAAATATCAATTGTCTGGCCAACGCAAAATTCTCTGCAATTATCACATACCATGGAGATCGACAAGCTAGATCATTTTTTATATAAAAAGTTTTATTGACGCTTGGTGTCTTAAAAGGACTCTGTAAACTGTACGAGAACAAAACGGGACATTTGTTAGCATCGAGATAGATGGCAAGAATCTTGTAATTGTCCGCAGTTGTTCTGGCTTTGTCTGCTATTTCATCACCTCTTTGGCTGTCTGATCGTCTTATTCTGTGTCCCCTTCGTTTTTATTCGTTATTTCCACTGCCCTGTCCCCTCTCGAGTAGCCTATAGAAGTTTGAGCAGGTCACACCATTCAGTGTGAGTTTCACTTTTGAATTTAAGCCTAAGTTCGTCACATTTGCCACATTTTGCAAAGCATCCACTCTAAACACTACACTTATGGCTAATCAGCGCATGCATGTTGATTTAAGCTGATGAATCAATGTTGATAATCACTATATCTAAATGCTATCTAAACGCAAATATCGTTCTTCGTGCAGCCATAATATTGGTAAGATCAAACTTTTACATTGCAAATATTGTAAAGGGGTTCATCGAAACCCCACAACCTCGTAGGGGTCGCTCATCCATGGATAAGCACAAATTAATTAAGGCTGTAAATTGTTAAGATACGTATGGGCTTAGCTGCCGATGTTCACAATTCCTCTGTCATCGCATCGATAGCTGCACTGTTATCGCTTGTAGGAGGTCTTAAATAGGCCGACTCTCCATTTTATAAAATATGCTGTGACGCATATTTTAGTAGGCTATATAATGCTAGTTTGGACCTTCAGAATCGTGTAGGCTTATCCTATTGATATATCGGATATCATTCCATATGGTCAAAAAATCGAATTTATCGGAATTGGTAGATGTAGTCGGAGTCAACAGCCCTAAATATAAGTTATGGTCCCTATTATCCTTTTTTGTAATATATTCACGTAGAGCCCAGAACTACTTTTTAGCGAAGCGCCGTCATTTTCTTTATTAGTCAGAAAAAAATAATAAAATTAGTCCTAAATATTTGTGGAAACGTTGTTTGCGCTCCATCGAGTCTTAATTAAAATTTCATCTACATAGTTATTGTTCATTTGTCGAGATCCAGAGTGAAGACGCAAGATTCGACATACGGTAGCTTTGTAATCGTGTAATGAAATAACGGAGGAATAATTGTCATCATCTTTCTTAAACTTACCGTGGGATACTTTTCAAAATTTATCTACCAAAATGACGCGATATGGAGGCGTGCAACAGAAATCAACACTTAAAATCACGCTTCAGTTTGTGACAATGAAACAGCCAATAACATCGCATTTTTACTAATACTATCCTTAAATCATTCTACAAAGATAACTTCAGCTGATTTGAATATCACTTCACCGTCAGGTGTGCATGAAACTTTCCGCTATATTTCCGGTTTACAAGTAGAACATTCCTACAAGGCATGAGTCACAGAAGATGCTCAGGACTTCAATACTCAATTTCCAAACTTATTAAATGATACATTCCCATAACAAGCCTCGGGCGTAATTCAAAAGGCAACGCAAGTCGGTGAAAATCGTTATTTAATTCCCATCTGAGCTTAACTTCAAACGCTTTGAGGACGGATCTTCATCCCCGCTCTTTAATTCCTCACAAAATTGGGCAAAGTTCTCTTTTGTCAATGAAAATTCCAAACAAAACATATTTTTGCTTACAGCCACGTTTCGAACAAATCGTACATTGAAGTCAGAGAAGGCTTTCAAGTCAAGACGCTTGAGCGCCTCAGATTCTACTGTAGAGAGCGTCATCTCTTCATGAGTTTTATCAGGAATTATTTCATCACGAAGGAAGCAATAACAACGTACATGTAAAGGGTACAGCCTACTCCAATCGCCGGCCAGTTCGTTATCTACGAATTTCGCATCAACAAGTTCACGAAAGACGTCGAGGAATTCTATCGCTGAGCCTGGCAAGTTCATCACTGCATACAATCTACCAGTCGTGTCGGCATCCACAACTCGTCGTCGGTAGTCTGATCTCACGATTTCACGGACAAACTGTCGAGCGTCTAAATTGTGACATTGGATCCACAATGTTCGACGCTTTGATTCATTTTCTGTCACATTTGTTCGAAGCCATGAAAATGATTCCGGATTCAAATCGTTTGCAATAACCGTGCAGCCTTTGCGAGCCGCAGGAATCGAGAATGGACCAATCCCAGCAAAGAGATCATACAATACATCATCACTTTGTAGTCTATCAACAATTCTTTGATGCTCAGTTGAGAGGCGACTATTCCAATAAACTTTAGAGAAATCCATCTTGAATTTACAGCCATTTTCCTTCAACTCAGCTAAATAATCTTCTTCCCCCGCGAGGAGTTCCATTTGAAAATTTCTGAAACATGAAACGATTCAGGTGAAATTCAGAGCATTTGTAAGATTTGCATAATTTGCACATTTGAACAGGTCTATGTATTACTCCATTCTTCTGCTTGGATTTCTTCAAGTTTAGATTATTGTGTAGTACATGAGTTGCCTAACCCACGGTGAGTCAAACCACTTTTTAGGAAGTGAAATATCCCGTGTCTCATTTTACTTTTATTCAATGCATTGACATCCCAGCATCACTTAACGGTGATATGAAAATCCTTCATCGATATCCTTTTTTTCTAGAAGGCCATATTTAAATATGTCCGCCAAATGCAGAAAATTGTTCAATCAAAATATCAACTCATTGTGTTGTCGCCATTTTCTTGCAAACAAATCAATAAGTAAGTCTATTTCTCTACATTTTTACTAATTATTTGAGACCAACTGTTGTAATCGATAGCCATTTTTGAAGCTCCTACAGGGTGCTGCATTATGGAAAAAATAAAAATAAAAAAATTATGATAATTGTGATTACATTCAGAATTCTCTCTAGCACTTCTATGAATTATTTTGAGCTATCTAAAAGCATATTTCATCAGCACATATACTTATCTATAGGTCTCAGTTCCAGAACATAAATAATGCAAAACATTTATTCAATGTATCAAGATACTACTCAAATGTGAAAATCAAATTCACAATCTTGAATTAAATGCAGACAGACATCCACTCCTAGAACATGTCGTCCTTGTATGACACAACGCAGACCTGCCAACATTCACATTTGCAAAATTGGGACATGGTCACTATCATCAGGTATGCAAACTAACCCTTTAAAAAATCTACATTATTTAGAACATTTTATTGAACATAGATACATTGATACACGACGTACTATTTGAGAGAATGGAATCATAAAATATATATGACATAACACACGTATTACTGTGAATAGCGAGTGGCATCTTATGAGCATGACAATCGACAACACAGCGCAGCTCAAATTTTTGAATGATTTTGCTAGACTTATTTAAAAACTGACTAGTAAAAATCATACAACATAAAAAATTAAAATATCGGGACATTTGTCAGAAAATCGGAACTGCTGAAAATGGCAATAAAATCGGGACAGTTGGCAGGTCTGACAACGGCACGAAAAATGCGGGATTTAAAATCAGGGTGATCAAACGATCTCACTTTGTACTTCCCCCAATGTTTCGTTAAATCGTAATGTAGGCTCTCATATGTTTGTTCGCTTCATGGTGCCTAACCACTGCTGGCCTATGTTGCATGTTGCAAGACAAACTATTAAAAGAACCGGTCAGTCTGGCTTAAACATAGACCGCTTCTTAAACTATTCCCCAAAAACCAACTCATTTTCAAATGTACCGTTCTTATTGAAGATGCGTATCAATACATGAATGAAACGTCACGTTCCATAAATTAACCTGATTTCACATGCAGTCGGGTGTGGTCAGCACACCCAACAAAGGAAGACTGAAGCTTTTCTGTGGATTTCAACATGAAGACGACGGAGTCACAGACACAATGACTGATCAGCATTTTGTAGGCACATGGATTATTTTAGGATTCGTTGAATGTACGCAAAGACAAAGCACGAGTTAGATTGTGTCTAAATTGTTGCTCAAAAACATTTGACATGACTTTTCAATATTGACGAGGATGTTGGATTTCAATGAACTTGCTGTGTATCATGTGAAAGGCTATCCTAATTTAAAATTCCATCGCAAAATATGTTGATGATAGAGCCCTGATCTTTGATTATTTCTTCTCTTTTCTTTGAATATGTAAATTCCAAATATCGCATTCACGAGAGAAATCGGTGGCAAATTATTACCCTCTCCAGACATGGATACAGAAATTGTTTACAACAAACTTAACAAAAATTCTTATAGCTACTACTGCTCTATGATTTATCGTCCATTTTCCCCGCGTTTCGAGTGTCAGACGTCGGCAAACGTCGGTCCGGTCTTATGGCAGATCTTCACGCGTTCCGATCTTAAACGTCGAGACACCCAAGGTTTAATACACTGAAGTCGGCTCGCACGTTGCCGCACCACCTCTTTTCCGGTCGTCTCCCTGGCGTGCGTCCTTCTACCTACAGAGTTATCCCTTATAGAAACTAAGGTAGCATATACTTGAAGGCTATCTTTCCATCGTCTTGAAAATGTGATCTGCTATTTACATGGCTCCGCAGGCCATGCACCATTTGCAATTCGCGGGTCAACTTTGACACTCCGAACTAAGAGATCTTATAAATATCTGTCTGAATCGGTACGCACTGAACAAGATTACTTACAAACACATTAAGCGGTTTCTCTATTCCAAATTTACGTCATCTCATATCCATGAGATAAGTGATCAGAATAGCCGCTTTTACATTTGAGCATCAGTTTTATTTTCATTACTAGAAAGTCAAGTCGCTGCTTTTGTCTTTTTGCTGACCATTGCCAAACCCCTCTGAGTTGGTTTTTATAAAACATCTCAATTTTGAAACAGAGCGTTAACACTTACGAATATTCGTCAAGCGTGTTCAAGAAAAGGCACTTTATCTGTAATGTATAAGTCTACTCTCTTTGTGTCGGGATATTTTCCACGAGAATATACTTACGAACTTAATCAATTAGTCATATGTTGGTCAGAAGAGTCAACATAGAATTTTATCAACGGATGCATTTCAGCGTCGCACCAAGAGCAAACTTTAATCACTGTAAACATGAGAGTAAATATGGAAAAATTGTGCATGTAACCAAATATTACATCGAAATACTAGAGTTATCGAAATCCATATATTCCTGTATCATTTTCTAAGTCTACTGCGAAATCCATAGCCAAATAGTCTGCATGTAAAGTAATCTACATCAAAATCTTTATCCAACAATATATAAACAATCGAACAGTATCTATAACCAAATACTCTATATAAAGTGCGTACGTATATCTTGATATCAATTTCTTAAAAAAAACTTTATATAAAAGGATATCCTCACAATCTTCGACAAATAATCTATCTCTTGAGCGAAGCAATTCCGTTGTTCATATTCTCTAATTGTGCACAAAGTATTTTTCTTTTATCGTTTTTCTCGGTTAGATATTTGGCTTTTCTTTTCTTCAGCTGCCTTCAATTCTCACTGACGCGTGTGGCAACCTGCAAACTTCGAAGCTCTGTAACGAGAATGGGCTGAACGGACACTGGGTATGAGCTTGTGACTATTTGCCACATCAGAATCACATTTGAAATGAATATGATAGTGAATGATCCAGTGTGCTATGGGAGCGCCAATTGATTCTCAATGATGAGTGATTTGTTAGTGTGAAGCCCCTTTCGATCGAAGCTTGTCCCAGAGACTGACAAAGAATGATCTTCACGAGCTTTTTCAAACGTAACCCAGGGAGTAATTTTTGATGTCAGGTTTGAACTCTGCCAGGTCCTCCTTCTTTGATGTACACATTCTTTTGGAAGGTCAGCTTCTTCTCCTGTCATCAATTGGCAATCTACCAAGTGCTGAAGAGCTTCTTCTTGGTCACAGGCCATGAGTGATTGTTGAAGACAGGAACAAGAAAAGAGGAAAGAGTGCTTAAGCGGACTTCGCTCTTTAAGTTTGCGAAGAGTCGCAACGATGAAATTGCGACAGTCTGTTGGACAATTATTGCCAATCTCAATATGTTTGGATTTGCGCCTGGCTTGTTTCAAAACAGCATTTGCTGCAAATCCAAAGACTGAATTGAGAAGCACAAAATCAGAGTCTCGAGAGTTTGTGATTATAGATTCCAACGTTCTTGCCCTTCCACGATTTTCAAAACATTGCACTTTTAGATTAACCCATTTAGCGCCAGTGTAACGTTTTCGGTACAGCACTTTTCGGAATCTGCTGTCTTCTCCAGCTTGCGACATATGATACAATATTTTGATTACCATAACATTATTTATCACATATTTTCAGGTAAACAATCGCTAATTCAAAATTTATCACTTTTTAGTGCTTATATTTTATCACGAAATTAGACAAAAAATGGGCTTAAAATCTGCTAATATACTGAAAGGCTCAGTGTATGAACGTCCACATGTAATTTACTGTCAATGTCATTTGCGTGATCTCATTATCCATCAAATACCGAAAATAGCAATCAATACTTGCTCGGATATTCATTCATGACATGGCACGTAATTTTTTTGTACCGTAACGTTTTAGTTACACTGGCGTAATATGATATACAAATGTTAAATACGAGCAACAATATAAGTGAAGTAAATGGTAGTGAATACTATCAATTTTCTTTAAAACTAATGTTTGTTGAGTACTGAAAACGAATAATTTCATTGGAATATTGCATTCTTAGTGTATTCTATGAGTCTGTAATGCTTGTTGCTACGGCTTTCCCGTCACAAAACCAACCGAAGTCAATTGCTGTAGTAATTTCTTCAATATTAGACTTGTTAGCTCATGTACAGAAGCAAGTGAAAGAGAGATCAAATCTCAAGCATTTTCTCTTATAGCTTAATCATAAACATTGCAGGGTGCCAGTTCGCCTGGGCATAGAATACAAAGATGTCCTCCAACTCGAGCAATTTCAATCCAAAACTTCTTTGGCTGTAGACGATGCGTCTCTCCCTACAAGGGCACGCCAGAGGCTCGAGATGGCCCAAACTGGTTTAAAATATCTATAAAGGCTTAGCTTGATTATATCAACATGTGTAGCTATCTGAAGACAGTACCCAAGCTGTTGCTTACTATGGATAAAGAAGTTACTGAAATATGCAATAGGCCTAATACCGACGATCACGGTATATGAATGTTGCCACAAAACCTCCATAAGTAAATGCTTCATCAGAGTTTTGAGACGATGATGAGTTTATGTGTCTGAGAGGTAAGTCTCTCAAACGATATCTCAGAGGTTAGTGACATCGTAAGGCAGTGTGAGATTGCAACGAAAGATGATTTGAATGATCATTTCAGTAAACAGAAAAAGCAGTCAACATAATGGCAAATATCGGAAATTTCCATCTTCGCAGATAGGACAAACATTCTCTGGATGCATTTCAAGGCAAGAATCTTTATGAGATGCTTGATACGCATGCTGATGGTCTTATCGACTTCAGTGGCAGAAACCAGTGACTACCCGGGACAAAAGAATTGTTTAGGTCTACATAATACTAAACAATCCCAAATGCGTTCATTTCTTGATGTTCTTTATTTATGTGGACATTGCGAATGACCGAGGCGTCTCCAACTCTACCATGAATTTGGAGTCGATGCAGAAAGAGAATCAATTTCTCGACATGAATTTCGAAATATAAAAACTTGTTCTCATTTCAACGATAACGACTTCACAGCAAACAGCAACGACAAGTAGCATAAAGCAGGCCTTTGATTAAATTTGCTAGTTCACAGTTTCGACAAATACCTCTGAAATATGATAAAGAGCTTTCATGCTGAAGCTATGACTCATTACTTCGGCAGGAATTGCTTGGAGCAATTCATAAGCTGCATTTGAAAAAAAACATGCCTTTGTATATTTTGACATCATATGACGCCATCGTAGCGAAATCGTTACGGCTTTAATTTCTGAGATAGGGTTATTGTAATGAACTGGTCATCATATATTATTCTTAATTATAACATTCTGAAATACTTACCATCGTTTTTATAGAAAATTTGCCGATATCTATATAGCCGGCCTTAAATGGGTTAAGTTAATGATAATATTTTGAAAATCTTCGATGCAATCCATGTATAACATAAAGAGCAATCTCACACTAAACAATTGTTTGTAGGTGGTTCATTAATTCCGCTTAAATTCTAAGTTAGTAATTAGGAAGAATAACTATGATTGCCTATTGACCTATGTGGCATTCCCCCTTTGTCTATCCATTAAAAAATGTGACTTTGCATACATTGTTGGTTCTTGGAATCTCGTTAAATGATAAAGTGAGGATAGGTATTTGGATATACAGTCATGGAAAAAATATAGTACCCGGTGAAAAAATGAAAACTCAAGACTTGTTCCTGCGTCATTTTCACTTGCCTATTATTACTCCGATAAATGAACATCATGATAGTAATAAAAGTACAATATCAACAATATTAAAATCTTGTGATGTCTCCGTCAGGACGCATGAGTTCTTCCACACGATCAGTCATAGAACAAATTAGGGATTTCCGATAACTTCGTACTTCCACGAGTTCTCTCCAAATTTCTTCTAAAGTTGCAAAAAGTTCGTCACTGTTAGACGAATTTTCATATTTCCTTTGCAATTTCAGTTCCATTCTACCCCACACATTTGTGATAGGGTTCCTGTCAGGGCTGTAAGGAGGCCAGTCAAGGATGTTGATATCATTTTATTGGAGAAATGTTCGCTTTCGATGGGCAGAATGGATAGGCGCTTTGTCTTGATGGAAAATGCCGCTTCCTTGAGATATCATGGGCCAAATTGGCACGAGGTGCTTTGCAAGAATATTAGTATACTGCTCAGAATGAATATGGGTTTCGATTCTGACCAAATCCGTGAAGCCGTTTACAGAAAATGCTCCCCATGCCATTGCATGAGCCACAGACCTCTTGGGAACGCTGCAAACATAGGGTTCCGAATATCGGTATGCGAAGGGTCTTCGAAGATACTGCACGCGGGATTGTCCTAAGCTGAATCGCGATTCATCAGAAAACGCAACTGTCTTCCACCTTCTAGAGCTCCAATTGGATTTTTGCCGAGCCCAATCATTATTCAAGTCTACAATCTTTATGGTCTTCAGTCAATAGATTCCTCCTTGCCGGTGCAAAGGACTTGAAACCAGCATCTCGCAACCGATTCGAAACTGTTCTTCTGTCACATTCAAGATGCCAGTCCTGCTTTATTTCTCTGGCAGACATGAAAGGATTTTCTGAAGACATCCTGACAATCTTTTCATCTTCTCTGTCGCTTGTCACTTTCTTCCGCCCACAAGCACCTCGGTTGCTTCCTTCAGCTTGTCCATCGACAGACAATCTCTGAAGATACTTTTTGACTGTGTTGGACGAAGTGACACTTCGAAATCATTTTATCAACATCATGTTGGTTTCTTTGTGCAGTGTTAACTCAAATCAGCAAATATTTATGGACTGTCCGCAGTATCAGCATGATAGCATTCGTTCGTTAAGATCACAATAGAACACTAGCGAATGTTGATTTGTGGTTATTAACATCGATTGCTGCCAACAATATGTTGCAACTTATCGGGTACTATATTTTCCCTTGACTTTAATTACATATTTCGTACAGATTATATGCTCAGCGCGTCATCATATCGTGGTGACCACTGAAACAACGGACTCCAACAAGTGTTTACCTGAACGTGTTGTCAATATTCTGTAGCTTGTTAACAACGGTGCGCAATCTCGGATTCTTATCCAAAATAATCTGACCAATTACGTATTTATAGGGCAATGCCGCCTCATTCAAATTTAGATGAGCAATATGTCCGATGACCGAATATCCGGAAATCTGCAGATGTTCAGGAAGAGCGTTTTGCAATGCGTGTTCTATATTATACATTTCATATGTAATCTTCATTGTGTAGTTCCTGGTTGGCGGAAAGGAAATACCTTCTTCTTTCAAAGTTGATTTAGAAGCCTCCGACAATAATTCTTCTGATCGGTTCACTTTCACGGGATCAAACACCACTAACTGAAAATAAAGGTTTAAGAAATGGGTGACAAATCAACAATTTGATGATCTATTTGACGGTATACGAGTATGTACAAACAACATAAACAATCTTCCTGTTTTAATCCCACAATAGCAATGATGACTTAGATCAACGTAAGCAAAGAATGCTAATGATAAGTAACAGATATATCTTGAAAGAATACAATTTGCTAAGCTGTTCCTAATTTCTAAAGCTGATTTATTGTTCTTAACGTTATTTTCACCGGGTTCTGAAGAGCATAGAGGTCCCGGTGTCCGATTCTTTGATTGACGAAAACTTGCCAAAACTTAGACGAAAAGTCATGTCAGTTTACTTAGCGTCAGTAAAGATTTTGAGAAAAATATCAAAAAGAAAGAAGCAAACGAATTGATGATAACAAATTTACAGTCGAAATGTGCGATATTCGAAGATTTCATGACCAGCTGAAAGCTAAGTCCACCAAGATTTCTCAAATCGAAGGATGCGGGGAAACCCAGGAAACGTTGGACGGAGGTCTACCTTTACTTACGGCAGAGCGTCGCGCAAGAGATCAAGAAGGTTGGCGCAAAAAGTGCAGAAAGGTGGGAGCAAGGGGCAATCCTCGCCTATGCCCATAAGTCAAGTCCAAGTACACCTGCGCGATGATTGCCTTCACGATGAGGAGATAGCATTCCGATTCTGTTAACATTCAATAGAGGCACTTCAAGAATTAATAGCGCAACAACAGTTTCAAAAGATGATATAAGATTAAGTATCGAATTGTCTCCGTGGAAGGTATGACAATCAGAACTGAGAAAATTTTTAAAATCAAATATCTGCGAAAAGCATGAAACATCGCTTCCAAGAAAATACTTGTAGATGCCCAATGCCTAACTTCATTTGCGTCTCTAAATGCAAAAAGCTAGTGGATGTAAGCCTTTATCACAGTGCTCTCAATGCAACTTTATCATAAACGTTTCCCTTCAATTTCAGATTTTGCGTAAAACTTAATGATTGGTATTTGGTATTGAGGAAACTTGCATGACTGGAAAGACTGGTAACTTAAATGACTTTGGTAGATGATCAAGATTTTTGCATTTATTTTTTTTTCATTCCTAGTGTATGATGATTTAACGTCATTACTCTCCCTTACTGGGGGCTTGGACGGTGCTGATACAGTCCGACTTAAATCTGGAGCGTTGTGATCTTTTAGTCCGGATGCCCCTCCTGCCGACTTCCAATGTCACTTTCAGGGCTCGACCTATGGACCGAAAGAACACTAGGCCAAGCACTTAACCACTGTGTCACGGAGACCACACAAATAAATGAAAGTTGTTTATCCTCGGAAGCACATTATGCAAGGAGCCTTCCTTCCATGTGGCCGAGTTGTCATTTATCCTACTCTCATTCTTTCTGTGCTGAGTGTTGAGCAAGAATGCAGAGTGTACCTATTTTAGAAGTCTTAGGTGTGACGGGACCAAAGTTTGAACCAATGTCTCCCCGACGCAGAGCGAACATTCTACCACAAGGCGCCGGTTGAACTTTATCGGCAGATCAAGATATTCAAGAGATAGCCCATGTTTCCTTAAATATAAATCATTTATAATACGTACTTCCTTTGAGGAGACAGATATATCACAGCTATTCACAGAAAGCTCGAAACAATTTGAAAATTTGAATTAGTGAGATAGAATCAAACATCCTCATAGCCCAAGCCGTTTATTCATGTCTCTCATTGTATCAACTCATGTTCATTCACTATTAATCATGAATTCACACACAATGTGAAAAGTTAGTTTGCTGCTGCCTATATTCAACAATTGAAATATAATTTTTATTTAAATCTAAACTAAAATTTGTGAACAGAGCTAATCTTATCCTGTAATGAAAGAATGGAAAACGCATCAAGTCTGCAAGTTCTCGACTTTTTAAGCTGACATCAAGAAGCTATATCAATGATATCCTTACATATCAAAGTCGAGACTGTAGCCCAAGTGATGCCAATTTTCCAAGTATGTACATGACTGGGCTTTCTCAATTAATCTCCAACTTGCATGCACATATAGAGCCTATGAATTATATCAAATGATTAAAGTAGATGGAGGCATGTATGCAGTATATAAAATATTGCATGAATTGTGATGAAATTTAAATAATGTAGCCATATGACATTGTCATTCTTGTGTAGTATATAAACTACATTGAGCTTCAATCAAAACGATCAAATAAAAGAATTAGAAAATCTGGGAAAAGGCCAAATGTTAAAAATACGAAAAATGTACAAATTATACAAATTGTGTTTATATCCGATCGTATTTCATTGACCACCGGTCAATATCATCAGTGAATATAAAAAGTATTTGTAAACATAATTTGTCTAATTTGTACATTATTTATATTTTCCATCAAAACAAACACTTGGCCTATTCCCAGATTTTCTAATTCTTTCATAATGCACGGTCAAGGCATTTTTTTACACAAAAAAACGCTCAAGGATGCAACTAAAACCACTGAGACTGGCTAAGATGACATAAAAATAGTTTTCTCTATCACAGTTAGAATCTGTAACCCTTCCCCAGTTTTCAATCCATTTCCCGCCGATTCAGAAGACCGCATGAGATCTTCATAAAAACTCCGGAATTCCGTAGAAATGGTCCTTGAGTTCAGTATTGATAAGATTACAACAAAAATGAGGCAAGGGTGCTCAATCATCCCTCTATAAGAGGACACAGCTCTAACTGATAATCATGCACTTCGACAGATGTATATTAGATTTTGCTGAGTATGTTAGACCATTTACTGACAACTGCAGAAGTCACTTTCCTTCACAGGCATTCAGGGAAATCGTCGACTTTATTACTTGTCCCGCATTAAGAGTACAAAAAGTCATCTAGACAGATGTCAACAATAACTTCCATAAAAGACGATATGAACTTAACAGACCTTTAGCAAGTAACAAATCCATCAGGATTCACTCAACCTGATAGAACAGGGATAGAAATTCACTTGTGTGACTTCATATTATCCGTGCGTAACACTGTTTGATCAACAACAACCTTCCTAACACGAAGGAAGAAACATCCATAATATGATTTTGTTGCGAAAATAATTCGAATTACTTCTGAGGTGACGAGCCATGCACGATTGCGTCCCATCAAATCAGCTTAGGGTGTCTTACACTGTTACTAGCCTCGTACTTATTTCTTAGATCTGTTTCTATCGCTTCTCGGCAAAAATCGCGGGATGTAGCACACAACAGTCTCCCCCAACCTAGGCGCAGAGAGGAAGACGAAATCAGTGAGTTGAATAAATCAAACAAAGTGGTTGCCAACAGGATCCAAAATTACATTTTCCACACCCATGCACAAGGGATTCCGCATCAAGCGACTGACGGAAGAACAATAATGCATATCATTGCTGAGAATATCATAAACAATGAGATGAGCGTAAGTAAAGAAAAGGCATCAAGACAATCCGAAAATGAATCTTCCAATTTTTCAGAATCTGTCGTAGACCACTTCTGATTACTATAAGAATAAATCTCACATAAGTGGGAGACAGTCAGTATTTCGGTTGATGCCTACATCACAACAACTAAATTTTCTGTTACTTTAAATTGCTTGGTGGCAGTTGGATTGTCAGTTTGAAGAACAGGAAACTCAACATACGACTCTCTAGCTTTTGTGCAGCACAGTAAAAGTGACTCGAATAAGATTCTTAATTAGTATCGTATCTAACATTGAGGTCAATTAAGAATCATAGAAGTCTGTTGATTATTCCTGTTCAAATTTCTTGAATATATGATGTATGTATGATGGTTTAGCGTCACTACTCTCCCTTACTGAGGGCATGGACGGTGCTGACGGAGTCAGACTTTAAGTCAGCGCCATGATCTTTTAGTCCGGATGCCCTTCCTGCCGACTTCCAATGACACTTTCGGGGCTCGACCTCTGGACCGAAAGATCGCTAGGCCAAGCACTTAACCACTGTGCCACGGAGACCATAGAAAAAATACTAAGAGATAATTTGCATTGAACATAATTGAGCTTAGTAGACTCCATCATATGTTAGATAGGTGTCAATTGCACAAAGTAGGAATATGACTTTGTTTGAATTTACGAAATTAGTTGTTACTATAATTATTTCCAAATAGTTAATTGTAGCTTAGTTAGCTAAGACTCTACTTACGAGTACACCGATACAAACTTGAGTCTCCCAACTCTTATATAAACTCGGATAGTTTGCAAGCGGTTCTGATGCCTTTATGTGACAAATACATTGGCGATTAGACGGTGAATTGGACATGATCCCTTTTAACAATAGAAGATGCAGTAGCTGATATGAACAGTGACAATGACGCAAGCCTTTTTAGCACTAAGGATGTAGGTAGGCCTATTAAAGGTTACATCAGGTGACTTCAACAGCATAACTTTTCGGCCAATTATCAAAGTCACTATTCGATCCATCCCCCAATAAAAGCATTGATGTCGAACATGGTCGAGCAGTACAACTTGGTTATTTGACATAAAAGAAAACAGAAGCCACTAATTCGTCTCAATATATAGAGCGCAAAAACAATGATCGATAGATATCGTCTATCGCTTTCATCAAGATACATCAAATACACAAAGTAAAAATTGAAAAATCAACAAAGGCTATTTGAGGTTTCATGCCGATTTCCGGTACAGCAATTGTTAAGTATAGTGCAATTATTGCATCTATTACAATGTGCATAATTAGAGAGCAATTTGATTCTTGCAGAAATCTTTCATTATTAAAATAGACTTAATACTTTATCACATTGCAGTGGTGTTGCACTGAAGAACTTTGAAGCTGCTGATGTTTCGGTCATCACCTCTTGGGCTTCCGTAATGCAGTCTACAACCAGCTTTTTATGACACCTCTTCAGTAATCATCCACTTCATTCTGTTCATTTACTAGGATTTGCTTCGGAAACTTCCAATTCATTCCAAGGTTTCTCAAATTAGCTTAATAAGCTTATCCAATAACATAAAACAACGGAGACTGTGCAACACAAATCGATTGCATACATCCTCGCAAGAAAAGAAAACTAGACACTGATCAAAATGATGCTAAGTGGTTCCTGGATAGGAATCTCTGACGCAGCACCAGCTTCTAGTGGATACGTGCATCAAAACAGAAGAAAAAGTAATGAAGAAACTAAAAGTGTGGAATATGAAAAATGAAAGGACGACACAGAAACTTGACAATTAAGAGATCTGGTGGTGGAACTGGAAAGCAGTTGGCGGTAAAATCTAATAAGAATGCTTTCAAGAAAATGCAGAAGCTGAAGAATAAAAGCGACGGAAGACTCGACAAGGAAGCGCATAACTCAGTGAAAAAGGAATTTGCAAAATCAAAAAGATGATCTTGGTGGGAACCTTGGTGTAAAAGTGTGAACAAGGTGGAGGCACTAAGCAAAGTGCTGAAGATCGCACGGCGAATGAATGCTGAGAAAAACGATATTGTTGAAGGAGGTTATGTGAGAGGGGTGTCAGAAGTGAAATGATGATCACGACATTGAGAAGAGATGGAAATACGCCAGATTACCTATGTTGGTTCGGACACGTGAGAAGAGCAACCGACATCATCGGTGAGGCATGCCATCCCTTAGCAAGACCGAAGTAAAAATTGTATGTGGAAAAAGAACAAGAATCCTTCAGCGTCAAGGAGGACACTGTCCAGAGATCACTCAGAAATCACAAAGGACATCAATCAGCACAAGCAAAACGCATTTTGCCGACGTTTCTCTGCGTGTCGTAAGAGGCGACTAAAAGAGGACTTTTGCCACTGCAGCTCTAGTGTTGGCAGTTTGATGTCTTAGTCTCATTGCCTTTCCTTAGTGGCTATATTAAGTTGATGTTGCGGAGGAGCCTGACAGCCGAATCATAGCTGTTGGGATGTGCAGCAAAGCTCTTTGAGCTTCCTCCCCTATGGCATATTTGGGTATGCTTTTTCCAATGTCCCCTCAGCGATGGCCGCAGCCCCTCTTTGAGCTTCCTCCCCTATGGCACATCTGGCTATGCCCTTTCCAAAGTCCCCGCTGGCCGCCGCCCCTCTTTGTAGGCAAGGTGTGCGGTGTGGGACCATTGGGGTTGCTGCCTCCTCCGGTCAATGCTGTTCATCCTGTGTGAATACGCTAGACAAAGGTATGGTAGCACCTCGATGGTATCGGAATGGAAATCTCCTCCACGAGGAACTCCTCGCCAGCAGTAGGCATTAATTTGATTAATTTGCTTACTGGTTGTGTCGCTCAGTGGCCGGCGCGATTGGATTTTCGTACGATTCAGCGTGCGATTAATCGAAAATCGCGCGATTCTGAATATTTTGAGATTCAGTGACCAGAATTTTGCAGTTACTCTAACTTGCATTATTTTTCATTTCTATACCATTTTTCTTCAAAAGCTCGTAAATTCCATTAAAACTCATAGTCTATTTAGACTGTAAATATAACTGCCGCATTATTTAATGCGATGCTCTATTTGTAAATGCTGGAGAAAACAGCATGACAAATCAGAACACATAAAAAGTCCCCGACAAGACATGAAAAGTTTTGATGATCTATTAATAAGATTCTGCTGCAAATCTGCCATCATAGAAGCACTGCAAGTACTAGAAGGTGACTCCAAAGTCCTCGTCGGGTTTTAAATCGAGATTACTCATTAAGTATTCATTAACAATAATTCATACTTTAGAAGAATAAGCTGAAGTTTTGCATGAGCTCGTATTTGTAAGATCGAGTTAAATGTCCACACAGGCACTACGATATGAGCGAAATACTAAATTTGTAGTGCTAGTATTTAATGAGAAATCATGATTTAAAACCCGATTAGGACTTTTGAGTCACCATGTGCATCATGTACATACAAGGTGAAGTGTATTATTAATATTCTGATTTCCAAGTTTTGGTTCTTCGGGTCTTTATCAATCATATTTTATCGAGCATGGCTGTAGGAGAGTAATGTAATTAGCATTAGCAAATGTAATAGAGAGACATACTCAGACTTGAACAATTTTAAGCACACAAAATCTGTGACAGCCTTAGACACAGCGTCTCGCTTTGCAGGAGTTCGTCAGTACGACTCGTAATGGTCCAAACTAACTTAAAATATCTAGAATTTGCACTTTGTAATCTTTATGATTATCAGCCGCATGGCATAGCCAGGATATATAAACAAAAGGCAGCCCGCTGTGCAGTCATTCAGCTTCATCAGCCATTCAGATATTTTAAGCTACTTTTGGCAATTCCGAGCCACACTGACGAGCCGTTGTAGGGAGAAAAGCGCAGCGTCTACTGCTGCCAAGGAAGTTTTGTGCTTAAATAGTCTGAGGGCATCTTTCTATCCTATGCCCAGGCGAACTAGCACTCTACAATCTTCATAATAACCATATCTGCAAGTGCAATTGTTACCGTGTTATTTTATGGTCATGCTGTACATGTTAAATGTAAATCAGGCATTAATACGCATTGCTATCAATATTGTATTACAATTTATAATAATAATATATATAATATATAATAATTATAATTATAATCAATATAATTGTATTTATATGACTTTTAATGCGGAGATATAACATCATTGGGAACTTCTATGCTTGACTGTGCCTTGACAACATGCATGATTCGTATAAATGGTGTACCTGGCTTATGCGAATGTGTTTAATGTCATGGTTCAATGCCATGTGCGGAGCACCCACAGAGATTTTACACAGCAACTCTGTCTAGCTATACATGATCTCAGGAACGAGCACCCGCGCATTGCACTTATCTCAAACGATGAAAGAGTGAATAGAAACATTATTTTTACTTCATCAAGCAAATTTCATTGAGAATTCACATTGCAAAAAATCGCACGATTCCTGGTTATTTAAGAAGTGGTGTCTCTTCGCATTGTTGTGCTACGAAGCCTCCTATTCGCTGGACGGAGCCGGTAAAGCAACAACAACAACCTATTTCTCTTCTCTCACGTCTTCCTAAAACACTGGAAAAGATCATTCTCACAATCATCACAAAATTTGTCCCTTCGCTGCTTTTTCAACATGGATAAAAAGCACTCCACAACCACCGCACTTCATCACAACAACAGCACCACCGTTGCTGGTTTTAACAGCAAAAACCAACCTCTACGCGTAATCACCACATCGCTGGACATGACGAAAGCATTCTACACTCTGTCCACATACACACTCATTCACAAACTCCAACATCCCTTCTCTCTTCATTCGATACACAGCAAACTAAATTAAAGGCAGAAACGCTGAACCAACAAAACATCGAGACAGTCGTCCCACTAAGAAAAGTTCTCTCCCCTTGCTTTTCAACCTTCACATGCAAGACATTCTAGAAGTGACGTGTTCTATCTCAGCCATTGTATACAATGGTAGAGAGAGGTGGAGAGATGTCTCCCTTTGGCCTACGTGATTGGCCAAGCGCGCGCAATGCATAACTAAAGTCGTATTAGGGAACACACGAGGTAACGTTTTCACATTGAAGTCTGAACATCTTTAAAGTGGAAAGTGCCTATCTTTCACTCAATATTTCTCCGTAATAAATTCGTCAAATGGAAATATCATTCACATCGTTCGACTCCTCACGATCTAAATTTACTGACTGTGAACGTTCAATGCGGTGTCAATGATTCAGTTCATCAGAATTAATACTTCAAATTGCACAACGTTCAATGAAAAATGGATCTTTCTGTCCCTCGGGACTAGTCCTCAGCGTGACCATCAGTATTAGAAATGTCATCTCTAGACCAAACAGCGCAGACAAACCAATTTGTCTCTGTGGTTATCATTCTCCATTGACGTTCTCTCATGCTGACATTCGTTATTCTTGTTTCCTAATCCTACTGTTTTATGCGCATTAGTAGTACCATGAATAACTTTATTTCACTTGGTGATGGATTCATTTATCTACATGTATCTCTATGAATCGCAGTACCCTACGGACTGTCCTTTCATTTCATGTCATCCATGCCTGTATGTTCAGTTTCATGATCAATAAAGTGTACCTTCATCACGATCGGTCGTTCTGCCTAATGCGCGAATACAACAACGTGCCCTCTCGGAATACACATCCACAGTCGTCCAATCATCTTATAAACAAACATCGACAAACTAAGAGTACAAGCAATATAGAACAAAACGCTCAGGATCGCCACAGGATGCATGCGCGACACAAATGCTCAGCACCTTCACGACGAAACACACGTCCTCCCTATTGCTGAACACCTCACAATATCTGAACTCGATCTTTTGTCATGTAAGCTGATGATGTCAATGTAAAAGGATCCGTAAATTCAATTCTTTTCTCCAACCCACCGGGTACCCATTTCCGAGTCTGTGATTTCTGACATGGGATTTTCAATCAATTTTTCTAAATGTATCAAGCTCTGTACAAAAAAGTCTGCTGATCACGATTGTTCGGGTGATATTGATCACATAGCATCTACATACAGATAAGTAAAAAGAGAATCCGTGAATATTTTGAGGTTTGTGATAGACGAGAAACTTGCATGGGACGACCAGATGTTATCAGTGTTGAAACGTGCATCTCAGCGCCTGTATGTTTTAAGAGAGCTTGAGAAGACACTTTGTGTTTGCCCCTAATACGCAGCTGCGCGGAACCACGTAGTAGAAGCAACGCAGCTGACACCAAGTTATCGGTGCATATACAAAATACATGCAGATAAATTATTTGTTGGCCTACCTTCATTTTGTCATTCGCAGGATCCTGAATAAATTGTCGTCCTCTTATGTCAACTAGAAGTGGACGCAACAATTTGCTTACAATTTTCACCTTTTCTTGTGGTATCTGAGATGTCAAAAACGTAAAATTGTGAGTATATGCCTCTTTCAGTACGCGGCGTTTATCTGTAGAAATACATGGCACTGTGACTTTCTGCCAAGCCTGAATTGGCTCCGAAATAGAATCAACTGCTGCTTTTGTCAGTGATTGCCCTTCCATCATAATTGCCGATAGCGACTTGATTAAACGACCAAGCATTCACCTGAAATTGAAAGCAAATGAAAAGAAGGTGGCTTGAGCGGACAGAAATCATGAGCATGTATCAGATAATTACCTGAATATAAGAGCAATCATGAGACAGCTGATACCAATATTCTACGTCCCTGGAAGGTACAGTAACAGAAGGCTTCAAATAACGACATCAATTATATTTGACATTTGACTAAATTTCCGATGCCTCGAATATGATTGAAACATATTAGTCACATTAAGGAGATGTAATCCCAAATTTCGCATTCGATGTGATTGTCGAAATTGACGCTTTTGGATTTGAAACGTCCTGGTTATAAACGTCGTGATGAATAGTTTCATTCGACTTAGAAGTTTAACCGTCTAAGTAATCACAATGTTGTCGAATAATAGCGTGAAAACTACATCGCAGAAAACAGCATGAATAGAAAATCATGGAAGAGAAATTGCAAAGCAGCGGATAATTTCTCACTACCCGTGTGGGAGTGGTCCAACCTTCAAGATCGCGCTGACCGCACAGATCGAGGAGGGACTCGCAAGACCATGTACAAATGTCATTGTCTTTAGAACCGAAAACGAATTCAGGTTCTAAATTTTCTTCAAAGCAACACTTAAATTTGCAGAATAGATCATGCCTGCCATTACAGCTATAATGTAGTTCCCATAAGCAAGAGCCGCAGGCTCAACACTGTTTAAGTTGCATGCTCATACCACTGCAATTATGGACCCGCAGAATTCGAATTCGGTTAATACAGCCACGCTTATATAATGCTGTCGGTTACTGCAACCTGATCTGATAGAACATTTTAAAGAGACAGATTAAAGATCCGGCCAAAGAGTAAGCATATTAGGTAAAGTAGCAACTCAAGTATTTATTAAATTCCCAATGTGTCTACAGTTTCGATTTTGTTTAATGAACTCGAGTTGAACACAACTGGGTATTGTTACCAAATGTGAGATATGAAATTTTTGCAGTTTTGAAGTAATTGCCACAGAATTGATAGCAATACAGAAGGAATAGGTTCAATAGTATTTATATAATAATATTAATAGTAATATTATAGTTCATTAAATCAGCAATTCAATAGGTTGTTGTTACTTTCATGCTCAACATTAGTTTACTATTTTTTTAGCGTGATCATATCACAAACTACTTGCCACTGGTAGAGCAAAATAACATAATCAAAGACAAAGATCACAATCAGCTTTAAAAGATGTAAATGAATACAGATTATTATTCAGATTCAAGAAATGAAACACAAATTTAGTGAATAATAAAATCATACCGATAAAAATAGAATTAAGAACTTGAAATTTCAGCCAAGAAAACAAAATATAATCTCAACTTTTTCATAAAGACTTGCATTATTATGCGGTTCGTATCATTCCTTTGATAACCAGCTTAATTTCCGCTTAATTAAGATGCGTGTTGGCAAATATTCATTCCTTTTGATATCCAACATGTTTCATACTACTTATATAGTGTTAAATACTACTTATAATAATAACTACTCAAATTTTATGTCAAAAATTGAACTTTTTAAAAACTGCTCAAATAATTCTCTGGACAGCAGAATCGTAATCTCGCGCAAAAATTGAATATTTTCATGCAAAAGTTTTTGCTGCATCCAGATACTTTTTTGAGTCGACACTCTGCCTACTATATACTTACACTATTGATGTGGCTATTAAATTCATTCCATTAATTGATGCGGAATTATTAACCGAATTGGATTATAAAATTGCGACAGTCACCCGACATGAAAGTTATCATGGCTGTAAAGACTGGTTTCTGACATCATTGCTTCGTCAGGTGGTTGCAATATCGTCCTTCAATTACTTTCTCTGGTTGCCCAACTCCTCACAGATTTATCAATCATTTTCGCGCAGCTCAACTCCTGAAGAAAGCGTTTCCATTGGTCCCAAAAGTGAATGACCATCATTCACTCCTCAACAAACGACGCTGTCTTCTTCACTCGTGTTGCTGCAAAGCAACAGTACACTAGTTCCAGTTCAGGGTCCAAGAATGCCAATGAAAGAAAAATACCAATGAAATTGTCGCGCGATTGTGTAGGGAGTGAATCACTATCGCTGGCGTCTGAATGATATTAGCTTTTCTGGGTCTCCAAACAGAAGTGATGCAGAGATCTAATCGAAATTGCAGACTACTTTCGTCAGGTACTAAGTTAGGGGGAAATAACAAGTGAAGTGCACGCACTTATGTCCTGGTGGTCGTCGCAATCAAGCGAAGAACCCAGGAAAACAGGCGAACTTGAGATCAGAAAACTGCATGTGAAATATACTTTAGAAACTTTAGAGACTTTTAGAAATGGAACATGCAAATTACGTGTACCGATATACATTTATTCAAGCGTCTCATGCACGTGAATATGACTCTGAATGGATGGCAGAAGCTAGAAATTGAGATACATATGTACTGATCATGATTCATTTCTGTAAGGCGTGCCTGATAATTATGAATAATGTTACGTTGACTGCTGAACATCATTCACAGATCATTATTCATTATTATGACCGATTACTCGCACAATAGCTTCTAGTCAGATGTCGAATGTGATAGTCTACTTTAACATTATTCGTTGCTTTGTTACCATTGATGATAGTTTCCTTCATTATACTTGCAGATAGAAATTCTACAATGACATTGTAGGAATTTAAGTAGTAAGTACTACAGTACAAGCATGTTCCCAATATTTCGTCATAAACTACATCAATATTTCGTCATATACTGATCTCAAGCAGAATGGTCTCAAAACGGATGACGCCAACGATCGTCAACGCTGGCGCTCTGCGATCCACAGCATTTGGAAGAATCGTCCAACCCAACGAAGTCGGAGAAAACGGACGTTAAACGCATAAGTATAAGTAAAATAAGGGATATAGAACATGAAAATCTTTCTGAATATAATAATACATTTTAGGTATGCCATCGGTCTGTGGTGATTGAGTGTATAAAAAAATGGCGACTTTTCTGAGACCGTTATTATAAATTCATTCCCAAATTTTCGGTGTACAACTTCTTCTGGGGAAGCAAAATTGGAAAGGAGACAATTCATTTCAACGGATGTTAACGAAAATATTTCAAAAAAATTACAGTAGCTGAAGATATCATTTCATGGAAAAAAATAGTTTTGCTATAGCATAAATGCATGCGTCAAATGGGAAACCTCTCAGAGGCAGAGAGCCCTAGATAGCGAAACAGATGCTACCTAGGGTTCCATGCCGCAAACCTACCTTCTATGGTAGGTGCAGTTGTACATATAAATATTTTGAAAGAAAAAATAAATTGAGAAAATTACATGCATGTCTTATTTTGCACGTTCATTAGCTCTTGTTGAGGTCTGTTCTTAATTTCCTTTCTTCTGCCATTCTTGTTGTTGTTGTGCTGATGATTCCTCTATGTAAAATTTGTCATTGAATTGTATTAGATTATATAATCTCGTGTGAAGCTAGATGTTTAAAGACTTCTGATTCAGTGCATTTAAGATTTGATATCATTCAGAAGTTGAAACTAAACTTTCTATCTTATGAAATACAAAAAGATATGAGTGAAGTAAATGTTAACATTGAAATATCATAGATTGATTGTAATATCAAATGGATAAATAATTAATCTAAAAGAAAATAGAAACAATTTAAAACTGCGACGGATTAAATTCATTAAGTATTCAACAAAGTCATGAAAGCTGGTGGTTGCATAGTCCTACACAGATTGGGGAAACAAAATTATTGATGTAAGATTACCAGTATTGAATACACATGGATTCCTTTGGATGTCATGCAGATGAAATGTCACACTCTGCTGTAGCACAATCTCGAACAGTTGAGAATGAATATAAACTCTACGATGCTACTCTGAAATACACGACAGGGAGATGTCATAAAATGTTAATATTACAGTACTGTATATTTAAAAGCTGAATAACACTACAAAATGTGTAAGGACAGTAATTCGTGTAGTCATCATCCACCTGCATTGTGAATTTCTGACAATAGATTCTAAGTTCGCATACACTTTAGACATGTACAACTTTTATCTTGTCGTAGTAAACTACAAACATGATTCAGTAAAATTTTTAGAAAAGGCGATGATGTTATGTTATGAAAACTGTATAATAAGCAAAAACCAGTCGGATAGTATCAACGAGTAGTACATGATAATATGGAAAGCAATGGAAATTGTAAGAATATAATTTCTCTTTCGGTGAAAAATGAAACCAAAATAAGTCATCAAACAGTCGTCAGAATTCCTGAAATTGCGTAGACAGACTTTGCAACGAAACCTTGAACAAATCCTTCATGTCAATGGTAACAAGGGCATCATTTCAAACATCCCCGCCAACGTGACCCACAAGACCGTAGAAGAGGCCACTGTGTGATATTTGCATGTAGCGCAAACTCTCCAGTCGCACTGACCAATCTGCATGGAAAGCATCGACACCTTGAGGTCCCAATTGTTGTTCACGTTGCTGAGTTATCGCCTGCCAACCATCATAATCCACAGTGGGACCAAGTAAGGGCAACTTGAATGGACGATATTCAAATGGTTGACCATCAACAACTGCTATGGTAGATGGGGGCGCGTTTATCTGAAGTAGAATGAGTATATTGGTAACAAGTACACATAGAAGCTTCGTTCACAGCATTTGAGAAATTGCTACAACATGAAAATGACGAATGAAGGTTTAACGTCACTACTCCCGGGGGCTTGGACGGTGCTCACATAGCTAGACTTTAATCTGGAGAGCTGTGATCTTTAAGTCCGGATGCCCTTCCTGACGACTTCCAATGACAGTTTCGGGGCTCGACCTCTGGACGGAAAGATCGCTAGGCCAAGCACTTAACCACTGTGCCACGGAGATCACAACATGAAACAAGAATTAACATTCAAAACATTTAACTAACAATTTAAGTCATTACCGAGATTGATACTTGCTTATATCTGTCATTAGAAAGGTATTGACAAGACTATTTTTATGTTATCCTTTTTGACTCAATAACTTCACATGAATATAACAACAATCAAGACTAAGTTCATCATGAACAAGTGTATATGTAGGCAAGACAAGAAGGAAATAACAATCCACTATATCAAGCTACTAACTTCTAAAATATCATACATGCATATAAATATATCTCCAATATTTTCTGTGAATAGCACTTGCGATGCAATGTTAGAGCGACAGTCCCGGTAGGTTGAGCAGAGAAAGACTCGCCGAAGGCTTGACTCGATAAGTAAGGCTTATTGTAGAGATTGTACATACATAGGAGCGTCCGAGCCACCAAGTGGTGAGGATCGTCCGTGCGCACAATAACCAACTTGCTGTAGGTGGCACAGCGTCAAAGCTTTCCCAATGCGTTTCTTTTTTCTCTAAATATTTGCTGATAACAAGGTATCTTTTTAATTTAATTGTCTACTGATTGGTGTCAAATCTTTCCTGAGACGCTAGCGTGATTCCATGTGAGCTTAATAATGAACACAGTCAAATTAACAGCTAACACGCAACCTGTGTCCATTGACTAACTCTCGCTACTCGAGCACAGGCGCGATATCTAACTTTGTGCTAAATTAAGGAAGTAACTGTCGCGATAACTAAAAGTCCTCTTAGGTTGGTGTACAGAAGCCCCTTTTTCAATGCTGTTATCGTCCCACCTACAACAAAGTAGGTAATGGTATCTTATCAACAATTAATCTAATAATAACAAAACTGAGTATCTGTTTTTGAAGCATCAGGACACAATAAAAAACAAATTCAAATAGTTTATTCGTGCTCTACTTGTGCATGGCGTTGCAAGATTCAGCAAGAGAGTGTCTAAATTCGAATCACTTTGTATTTGTCTCGTTGAGGGTAACCTAACATACTACGAGAAATAAAGAGAGGTTCTAGTTGCTTTTTTCATTTTTTAAAATTTCAGTTGTCAGCCGCAGTTCGCCTCCCATTTTCATAATCAATGCAGCATCCGAATGATATAGTGTAAATTAGAGCAAATAATATCATTTGAAACATCTACTCCTGGACACTTAATAATAATAATGCTTTATTGAAACCAAAATACATAGAGCGGTACATGGTTATGACTGCAAAGTCATGTAAACTGTGAAAATCTGACAAAGGAGTTGGTGTAATAAGATGGTTTCCGCAGAGGAGCTGACAGTTGCCTTTGATGTCTAACTTTGCTGATATGTTGACGGACGTTGAAAAAGGAGGACAGGCGATGAGTGTCACGATGATGAGACACTTTGCGGATGAGTTTAACGCAAACACGATCTAACATTTGTCTTAGGGATGGCTTGTTGTATATGCTGCACCAACGTTTGGCCAAACGATCCAGACGTTCAAATTTGCAAAAGTGTTTCATTTTCATATCACATACAATGGGCCAACAAAATGATAAACGAGAAAAAACAAGACCCATGTATGCCTGCCACACAACATGATCTTCATTACAACTGATCTTCAGACGCTTTACAATGGACATAATACTACAGCATTTTTTGTATAAAAACGAGACATGAGAGTCCCATGTCAAATTAGCACTAAAGAAAACACCGAGGATTTTCAAATTTACAACTTCCTCTATGACTTCATCATTGATAACAATATTAGTACATCTGGTGGGATCAAAACGCTTAGAAAGAGTCATACATTTGGTTTTATTCACATTTATTGTCATTTTCTTTTGGGCTACCCAATTACAAAAGGCGTCAACGTCCTCTTGAAAAAGATCATTACTGGTGTTACCATTCGATAAGTGAATGAGGGTTATATCGTCAGCATACGAAATAACCTTCGTGTTAGCGAACTGTGGGACATCATTAATCATGACAACAAAAAGTAGAGGTCCTAACACAGAGCCCTGAGGCACCCCACTGGTCACCTCTCTCCAAGGTGTGGAAATGCCATTAACGTAAACACGTTGAAAACGATTTGACAAAAAGCTTTGTATGAGATTCACTACAAGGGGATTGGAAGGGAAAAGGGTTCCAAGACTTTGGAGCAAGGTGAGGTGACTGAGTGAATCGAAAGCCTTATTGAAATCAATGGCAAGGAGTCGAAGGTAAGAAAAATGTCGCGACGAGAAGAGCTCAACACCGGAACGCCAAAATCGAGCTGGAAAACGCCGGCGAAACCGGGACAGCTGGCAGCCCTGTAATTGGTTACCAGCAATGTAACCAGCTACATACAGTGTTAACCCTGTGTCCGGCAGACTTTAGTTCAAACCCATATCGATGAAAAAAGGTAGAAGGTGCACCCTGCATTCCTGCTTCACACGTGGTACAGAAGAACAAGAGTGGTGTAAATGTAGAAAACTTGACCGCATGGACGAGGATAAACATTTTTTATCTAGATATTTGAATTTCATATTTAGGGAATGAAATTGGCTAAAAAACAGAAACTCTATCTGCAACGAGTTCAAGTTGAAAGAAGCAATTTCATATCAAGCTGGCAAACATACGATATATATTTTTAAAAACTTATAAAACGCCTCAATCTATGAATAATGCAAGTGTTTTGTACCTGAATAACATCAGCATTTGTGTTGACTTCTCGAACTCGCAACGTAGATGCAGTTGCTTCCATGTGTTGTTGAACTATTGCAGATGCAGAGCCTTCTGACGTCATTAATTCATCAATCATTCGCTCTTTTTGCTGCTTTTGGTTGAGAAGCAATTTCTTTTCTTCCTCTTCTTCACGACGAACCTGCTCTCTTATACTTCGTTCTTCGTCAATCATATTATCGAGATATTCCATTTCTTTTGTCTTCTTAATGCGATTACGTTTAATGTCATCATTGTTCTCCTTTTTATAGCGCTCAATCAATCGCTTCGTTTCCTCCACATTCTCATTGTTAACAATATCAAAAACTGAAAATACAATGTTGTTCACATTGAAATACATGTACATTGTATTCATCAACAATTAGCATGAGAATACGATTATAAATTTTCCATCTTTGCTTACAGCAAAAATGCCACATCATCAACTGAATGAGAGAAACATAAGGCAAACACAAAATCAATCTCCACTGCTTGACGTGAGCGGAAATTTTAGACTCGTTCCAGCCCACGGTTCAGCTCATGAATGTATACCAGCAAGAATCTGTTTGAAGATATTTTCCCCATAGCTCTTCTTTCCCTGATATATTTGTAATCCTATATATTTATTGTATTTATGTGCATTCTTATTGCATTCGTGTTTATTTACTTAACTCATTTGCGCTTGCCATAACATCAAAATTCTGTGGCTAGTGGTTAAGTGCTTGACCTTGTGCTAGTTCAGTGGTATGAGAGTGTCATTGGAAGTCGGCAGGACTAAAAATATCACATCATAACACTAGGGAGAAAGAACTTCAAGGGGTCTTTCAAGAATTGTGTAATCACCTATGGGGAGGCGGGAAGGGTTGTCAAAATGATTACAAGCGATTACGAGGGGAGTGCGGGATTTGAGATAGCGATTACGTAATCGTTGGGAAAAAGGATTATTTGCTCGGTGTATATCTTCTCTTAACAGCAGTATTACATATTAGTATTCTAATCCCTAGATTCCTTTGTACATTAACCAGACAATTAATTGAAATTTAAACTTAATAAATAGTGAAATGTTAGAAGCAACTGTAGATGGATATTATTGTGAAAATAGACAGTACATTATTGGTCAAGCAAGAGCAACCAAGGTTATCAAGAACAACCATTCTCAGAGAAATTGAGATGTATAGATTGGATTTGTATGTAAGTGAGTGAAATTCACAAATTACTCTAAATTCCGTGCGTGCATGCAGACATGAATACATGATTGGAAAAATAGTATATCAAGTTAAACATGTTAAATTGTGATATTCAGTTTTATAACTCTTGTTTGACCAACGTATGTTTTACAATTCGTATAATTGTTGTTTCCGTAGCACCTGGGTCTCAACTACACCTTGTGGTTAAATCACTGTGGTCTTCCGGGGCTCCTACGCATATCATTTGGAAAGCATACATTTCCTATGTTTTCTCCGTCCTCGTCTACTGCTGGCCGACCCTCTGTGACCTCCCTGCTTACGCCATGGTCAAGATACTAAACATAGAGAAGAGAGCTTGCAAATGGGCCAACATTTCGTTCTCCATGGCATCAGTGCATCAACGTCTTGATAATATTTGTGTGAAATTCTTAAAGAAAGTCGCTCATAATCCTGTCTCACATCCTCACGTACCCTTTTTCCGTAAACCCCTTGATTCTTTAAGACATAGCCGTCGACTCTTACCACCTCGTCAAATTCTCCGATCTTATTATAACAATGAATGCCATTGTTCGCTTCTCCTTGCTGATCTGATTATTGTATTCTCTCTGTATGGTTTGAAAATTTCTATTGTAACCTAGTACCGCTGTGTATTAGGAAATTTAGTTGATTATTATTATTATTCGCTCAGGAGCATCATGCATTCATAGATAGTTAAAGACATAAATTAACTCAATCATTCATAGACATCAAACTACGATGTCTTTCAGCTTCATCAGAGACTCCAATGTCTTCTGACTCAGGACATAGACATTGAGGAAACGATCTGTCGATGAAGTGAACCACAATATCAATGCCGCAGTACCTCATTAACTCATAGTTCGCGTTCCACGAGTCCACATGCTTATAAACAGCTCAACTTGTTTCGAACTTTTAATTCAAAGCGTAGCTGAAATTTATTTCCAAATTATAATACGAATCACTTGAGACAAAATATACTAATTTCACACATGAAATTTCATGCAAAGAGAAGCTAAAGAAAACTCTACAGTGTGATGGAAAAATGAGTTATCACAATCACGGCGATTACAAAATTCATCAAACCAAAGATGGGGAAAAAACACAGTGCAAGATTTTTATGAGCAACCGTCTACAGATTCTCTTTGTGATCGCTTGCCTTTCAATCATTTTATCTAACTTTTTGTAGAGACGGCATTGTCTGTGCCGTTTCGACAAAAGCGCTTAGTTTTCACTGTCATTCATTTCAACTACTTTTCAATGCACGAAGAATAGCAAGAGAAAATTAAATTTTCTACAAACCTATGCAATTAAGCTATGGGTGTTGATAAATCAGTATTTCACGCAGTATATGCTCGTAATTATGAGAATAATTAGGTTCATTAGTTCTGATGAGAGCCACAAACTTTCTATACCTCCTCAATATGCGAAAAGAACTTTGCATTAGATTTATCAGGCGAAGCATACACGTTCGGCAACTTTTTTCCACTGATTTGCAATTATGATAATTGATAATGGCAATCAGGAAGTATGTCTTTAATGCGGACACGTCAATCGGCTGAATGCTCGCAGTTGTGTTTACCAATTCGTAAGTATTAACAATATCACCAAAAAGTTACCGTCTAAATTTGATATTCATTTAATTTCCCAGTTTCACTCGATTCATGGGAAATATTGAAGTCTGGGCTGTCCACATTTCCTTTTCTGTTCGTGATCCGTGGTGAGATGCTATACACCCAATAATCTTGCTGAACCACTAGGGTCACGTGTACGAATCATTGATTGGTTATAAGAAGTGTGGAAATTATGCAGATATCCTAGAGGTCTCGAAAACAAATGTTTAAAACACAGAATTAGACAGGTCCTCTCTTCTTCTGCTGACTAGAAAGGAAACATTGGAACATGTAACGTAAATGACATGGCACAATCTGCTGACATAATACGAGTACCATAGCAATCGAACAATGAGCAGCCAGTTAAACATTGACCACGCCAAATTATGCGACGTTTCAGTGACTGTTATCAACCGAATCACAAAGCAAAGAAACGCAGTCCATGTCAAGCTCTACAGAGATGTTTGTGAAGGCTTTTTTCGTGCGCTGCTGGCGCTTTTAATAATAATTGGAAGGACCAACATTATCGAGAAAACTTCTACGCGATGAACTGAATTCTTCGGATCTGAAGGAATCGTGGCGATCGGAGCATTTTAGAGGAATTCACAGCAATCCGCATGCGGCGCACGACAATTTTTCCTATCTCTGCAAGGTATTAAAGTGTCTTTTTGCCCACTTATTAAGTTCCTGCATGTGCCATCTGTTTGAATCAGTTTGCACTTCTAGCAAAGTGATGCGCTTAACATAATTCTGTGGTTGAAAATACATTCAAGCACACCGAAGAGAACTTGTTCATGGATATCGCAGCGTGTGATCATAAGAATCTGAAGCACAATGTCTGCATGATTGGTCAAATGGCAGTAATCCTGAGTACGTACGAAAGTCAAACTTCTTGCCTTAATGTCGGCAATTACAATTGTGACGAGATATCTATGCATTGATCATAGTTGCTATAACAACTGATGTGTGGTGGTGAGGGTTTGATCCTGCCAATTGACACAGTCAGTTGTAGCTCAGTTGGTAAAGCAGAGGTCCCTGGGTCGTAGGTTCTAATCCTGCCAGCCGCACATCTCTTGCATGGCAATTTGGTCTATCGCTTATTTCATTTCATTCTGTTGCTAATTATGAATCCATGTCCAGGTCCAGAGGTATGAATAATTCCAATATGGTCAGTTAATTCCGTTATTAATAAGTATTCTAGTCAATCGAAAAAGCCCTCTTTGAGATAGAGATTAAGAGACTTTGCACAACATCATACCCATTTCACGTTGGAAACGTAGAACGTGTTATTCAGATAAACGAGAGTGCAATTCAATCATTTGGTATGAGAAATCTGGGCCTCCGTGTCCTTTAGGACTTAGGTGCAATCACCACCACAACTTCGTGTCAACAATGAAGCACCCTAAACCATCATGTGTGGATGTCTTTCATCAAAGGGAGGAAGCGATCATTTATTCCACCAACGACTGGTAGCCTATGCTCGGATATTTTAAACGATTAACATTTGACTCACTTACGTATACATGGTTATCTAGTTGGACAGGCCTGCGTGAAAATGGTAGACCTATCCTACTTCTTGAGAGATCTGGTAATAGCAAAGGGTTAGACTATGTAAAACTCCTGAAACATTCCAAAAGTTTCCAGTCTTCGTTCGTCGACCTTTTATGTATTCTCCGTGGCATTGTGCAAGCATTCCCGAAACCTGCAAAACGTTAATTAATCCATGTCACGAAGATCTCTGAGGTCATCCGAAATCGTGGCTAAGCGACCCGCTTTTAATTAAAACTATCCTTAAACTTCCACGGCAACATTATTTCAACACATGACACATTAAAATATCGTTAAAATTTAATAATCAAGTAGGTGGATGATAATGTCATTTCAAGAAAATTGCTATGGTCCAAATATTTTGTTAGGGATTGTATTAAGACCAGGATTGGCCGGTAAAAACCACCCTGGCTTTTACCGCCTGGTAAAAACTACCAGCTGTTGTCACCACTTTTCGGCTAAAACTGGCAAAAACTATTTTTCCAGCATTACTACTTAAGTTTTTTGGGTACAAGGGATCATTGTCACTCCTTAATTTATTGATGAACGTTAGTCGCAATAAGTTCACTAAGTTTCGTCATTCGATAAACATTTAGGCCTGTATTTTCACAATTCAAACCTATCAATATCGCATTTCAATCAAGAATATGTTCCAAGTATAGGTGTAAGAATATGAATTATTATAAAAAATATTGCTATAATGCTGTTGTGCATTATTCTTCTAAGTGTGCACGCATTTTGTTGCTTGACGAATTTCATTCATTGTAAGATGCAACAGATGTCCATGCTGGGAGGAAATCACTTGGCTCTATATAAAAGATAGAAAACAGGCATTCCATGAAGCTAGAAGGGCAGGAAAATGTAGAAATCTGGCCTCGGATCTCTAGGATTAACCCCCCTGCTGATCTCATAGAATAGCTTGTCTTCTAAATCTGTGGCAAATATCCCATACCCATTGTGATTACACGAATATTACTATGAAATTTATCCCAGAAGGACTAGATTAAAAATTTTGCCCTTCAACATTTTTTATGTTATGGTAATTTACCCTCACACATTTAGAGGATAAGGTTATTTTAAATGAATTTAAAACCGAAAGCAAAGTTTTGATTTGAGCTCAAAATATGGAAATTTCAAGAACTGTAAACAAACTTGTATATCACAATGTCAAAATTGTTTGTCGCTTTGAGATTCTATTGACAAGATCAATTTTACAGCTTACTGGACATTCTCTTTTGTTGAAATTATAACTGAAGCTGTTTAGACATACATTGTACCTCACTTTATCAAGATTGCTGGTGCGAACTATGTTATCTAATTGTTATTTCTTCTTGCAAATCATGATTTCCTGCTATAGTCACAAGCATTAGTACATTTAGTATATTTCTAAAAAAAGTAGAAATGCATTCTAAGTGACTGTTGCACATTGCTTGATTTGGGAGGTGAGATTTTCCGGTGCAGAGACTTTTTGATAGTGTTTTCTCTGCGTTCATGAGACCTGGGTTCGAATCTAGATCTGATGAAACTTAAGCTACTATTAAAATACACTCTACATTCTTGCTGAACACTCAACACAGAAGAATGACAGTGGGATTATTGAAGCTCGTCCACAAGAAGAAAGTGGTTTGCTTAATTTAGTTCTATGTAGAAACCAGTTATATTCATACATTTATTTTCATTATATCATTCATTTGATAATAATTCTGCGAGTATCTAACAACTTCTGTTACATGAGCCAAAGAACCAAAATGGTGCTGAAGTCTACATTTGTTCTTAAATCACAAGAAAAGGGCAGAGCAATCGTAAAGAAAGACAGCATCGTTTGTCGTTCGTTATAAAAACATGTCATATGGTTCCATCACAGAATGAATGTCATGTTTTGGAAGATAAGAGTTGCAAACTGCAAACCCGCATGCACCGTAATACTTAAATTCATCGTGATATTAAGTGATTAAGATCATTTCGTGAAGAAATAGACTGATTTTTCGGAATTTTAGTTTTAGCCGGTTTTTACCTGGTTTTTACCACTTAGTGGCAAAAACCAGTTTTAGCCGGCAAAAAGCCAACCCTGATTAAGACAGTATGCAAGATCAAAAATTGTGAAGAGACATTAGAGTTCGCAGCTCGTGTTTCCTGCTGATCGCAGGTTTAAGATGCGTTTTGCTTTTGCCTCATGTTTTGTAAATGAAAGATCGACCAGGAGGCTCCCGATGCCGCTGTTCCTCATGACCATGACCATTTCATTTTCAGGTGCTTGTAATGCTCAAGATTTTTAATTTTGTCATTCATGGCACTCTTAAGAAATTGGTGCTTCATTTTAAACATGTGTGACCAATGCGGTGAGTTTTATGGTGGAAAACAGCCCCACATATGTCCATGACTTCCGCAGATTCACGAAAGACTATTTCAGTCTCTTACTATGTCCGTCATATTGATTTACAAGGATCATCGCGCTGTCTGTTCATCAACAACTTTAACATTTTTCTTCATCACGATTTCCTTCACAATAATACGATTTTGCGCTCACCACAAAATAACCACAAAGTAGGTAGCCATTACTGGCAGGAATAGACAAGCATTTGACTATCAAACACTGACTTGTGTCGCAAAAAAGACTTAAGCAATACTTTCTGACTGAATTAGATTGAAAAACATGTTTATTATTCGCTCAACAAATTTCTCCCTCAACGAGCCCATCAAAATATCAACATCAATATTTTGAGGAGTAATGTGTGTTCAATCGCAGGAGCTATTGTCATGTACTTTGAGAGGAAGCAAAATACATACATGCACTCAAGTAATGGTGAATTATGAGTAAAAAATGAATGTAATTCGAAATGAATGATGAATTTCAATAAAATCGAATTCACTTACTCAGTTTTTCGACCAACTCCAGATAATCGTTGTACTCTCGCGATGAATTGAAATCCGATTCTTGTTTATTAAAGCTGAAAACATTGAGGCGATGGTATTACGAGCGTGTCTGACGAAAACATATGCGATTCATACTTGTTGACATGGGCAAGTATGTGATGCTATATTGAGCTAAGCTAGCGTTTCTCAACCCCCGGTCCGCGGGACAGGTCAGTTTAGTCCGCGATGTTGATTTGAACTAAAGATCGATTTTGGTACAAAACAATTAATCAAATGGCGAATTTGGTCCAAAGACGTCTTCCACTGTCTTTGATTTGGTTTATCAATGCGATGACGCTGTCTCATAGTCGAAGAAGCATTTCCTCAATATGATTGCTCAGTTCAACATAAGTTAAATTTAGGTCTATAATCAAATGAATCCGGGTGGTTTGAGCTTCACGACAGCGGCAGAAACGGAAGTGATGAAACGAAGAAGGGGACGACTAATTATGCGATGAAGTGGTTTAACATGCTTTCAACTTTATTGATTATGCGTTCCTCGCCATACAGCCACAGTGAGAATGTTATTGATATATAACCATAATATTATTATAATTGAGATTCGATATAGGTCTATACTTTTCTAGGTTCTTAGTAAAAATGTAAGACTTTGATCAATAAAAGAAAATATGATGATCATGATTTCCGACTGTCTTTTCGTCGTAAATTTACAGAGCTCCAGTTTGTCTGGGTACATAATGGAAAAATGTCTTCAAATTTGAACAATTTAAGCACAAAATTCCTTGTCAGGGGGAGACGCTGCGCTCCGCCCGACAAGGCCTCGTCAGTACGGTTCGGAATGGTACAAACAAGCTTAAAATAATCAGTATCATAAAACAAGCTGAAAAACTACAAAGCACGCTTCGACAAGGTTAAAACAAATACCTAACAGGGATTTTGTACAACAAAAATAATTCATCATTGTTTGAAACAAAGATTCAATCATATATCTCGCATTAATGCATGTTTGCATCGCATTATTTAGAAATGTTTGTTTCCGCGAAACGAGAGTCACGCATAAAAATTTAGGCGAATAAAAACAAGATGAATAACGTTAATATCGGGTAAAATGTTCGGATATCACCTAAATACCGTCTGAACAAAGCACCAGACATTTCATACAGCTCGTTATTAGGAAGGTTGATATAATAAATCAATTGGTGAACTATGAATCAGAATGCTTCGATCGTTAGTTTCAGTGACTTTATAGACAATATTTATTGGAAACAATTTAGTTGCCAAAATGAAAAACGAACCATCAGTATGTAGACTATTCTATCTAGGAAAGTACAAATAATGGCAAATATAAGTCACGTACAATATTTTTGTGAAAGAAAGTTAACACGCAACTTTGTTATTTTATTTAGCGTTGGTCAATCGGGCATTGTTTAGATTGCCGAAAACAATTTGGTAGCCCTGTTTCGACCAATACTCCGACGGCACATTTCCATGAAAAATCATGATTGTTGAAAACTTGTAAATTGCTTACCAGGAGCATTCTTGAGAGATTTCTCAGCAGCAACTTTTCAATACCTGCACTGCATCAAGGCATATTAGCTTATCTGCTAATGACCAGTATTAGTTTATCATGGCATTTCGAATCTCAACAAATTGGCAAGATTTGCATAATTTTGGCCACTCATGTGAGCCAGTGAGCCCTATTGGATCTCAGTTGAAGACCGGAAAATCGGGAAAGCCGAAGGTTGAATGTACAAATTTTAAATATTTGTATTAAAAAATTGTGATGCCGATGTGAGCGCAGTTTTAAAACAAGTGGATTTAGCAAGACATCACTGCACATAATGAAAGTGTGTCGACAATGACTCAAAATAAATAAATAAAAACCTATACACAAATATATGCATATCAATAAATACATAAAATATGCTGATCCCTCTGAAAACATTTTTCTTGAACAACACGCACGACGACTTTGAATGACAATACCGCATAGAAATGCTTCGATTTTGCTATTGATGGTGTCCGGCCTTGTGGAAGAAACCATCATTATTCTCGATTATAATGTTTATTAAGACAATTGAACAATTATTCAAATGTTTGACATTCATTTTCCATTGAATAAATACTTCAGAAATCATAGATAGTAAATCATTGATTTACGCCCACAGCTCTGATATTACGCATTTACGCGCAAAATGCCAAATTTACCATGGGCTTAAATTTACTCGCTGGGCGGTAAACCGGTGGGTTGAGCACCCCATGCGGAGAAATGACAGTAGATGGACAACACGCATATCTGATTGGAGACCCTGGACTTCTATAATACCAAAGTCCCCTAGTTTGATGGTGCGACCCTATGGTAAAGCTCTACGGCAGAACCTGGACGAGATCTTCGAGATGCAGAGAAGATTGGAGGATTGGAAAACCAACAGCTGAGATTCGGTCATCAAGTAAGGTCATTTTGATACCCCTCCCCACCCCATCTCCTTTTCTATTTTATTGCATTTTTCAATTAATAACTAGACCCAATTAAATCTTTAGTCAATTTACGAAATTCGCGGAAACATTGACAATCTGTACTCGGCTATGAAAACTGAATGAGAATATATTTCAGATGGCTGTTAAGTCTGCTGACAATTATTAAGTACATCCTCGGTGAAAAATCGTTATCAAGATTGACATTCTAAGTGGCCCGACACATGATATTTTTGAAATGAACCTTTAGAATTTCAAATCTTCCGCAGTTCAATGATAATATAGAAACTTGCTTGACGTTATCAAAAGCTGTAAAAGATAAATTTGATGACATTTTTGATAATGTTGAATGTCAAGTAATTTCATCAGAGCAATATGAACTTTCAAAGGTGCGTATTGATAATGCTCCGAGAAGAGTATGTTGAGACCTTTAGGATAAGTCTCACAAATAACTCCTAACGCCCGCATTTCTGGAAATAAATTGACAAAAATCCTCCTGTGGCTTGACTAGAAAGTAGCTAGTCTAATATTACAGTTGAAATGTCGCATTCGAAACTTCAACAAATGAAGACATTTGACTATGCCTAGGGAAGCGGAGAAACACTTCATTATGGTGAATTTCATTCATTTGTGACTGAGAACACAATTGTGACACGACAATTTTAGAGCATCTGGCTAAAAACGTTATCTACCATTGCAATTTGCCACAAAAGCCGAAAGTTCACAGATACAGAAAACTAGGAGAGCACCGAATAGTGAGTGACTTTGTTATTGAACCTAATGCCGAATATTCGGCTACAACAGGCCAAACAGCTTCACTGTTTAAGTCACCTCCTGTAACCTTCCACATGTACTTCTGGATCTCAGTGACTAAAGCCCATGTCCTTTTTTGTGATTTTCAGTTTCTTACATCAATGTAACTGTCGCATGAGCTGCAAATTCTGAATAATTTTTAAGTTGCTTGACGTTTCGCTCATCGTTGTGCTGCAAGTACTCAAGTCCAATCCACAGTCCAATCGCCTTAGCAGTTTGTACTATTTGGATGAAAACCGCTTGTAAACTGTGACCTATTGTACATTCACATTTGATGGAAAGATAGATTGTGGAGTGATAATCAAACATTTACTTTATTAACATTTACTTCGTTCATTTTAACTTAAATTTAGAAGTCTCTAGCTGAACATGTGGTTTATATACTCTAATTATCCAGATAAAGTCAAATTATGGTCAACCTAATGAAACACACACTATCGCGATGGCCAGAGCTGCAGTGTTTCAGTGTTGAACTGGAAATTATTCCGTTCGTAGAATAGAGGAGAATGTAAATACTACCAGTCACTGCTTGTTATTGTAATCAGTTCATTTACATGCTTAGCCCTTACTTTACCAAGAAAAAAAGTAACATGGTTTACCATGGGGTGCGATCCACCCCAATTCACAATCGGTTGTTGTAAATGCTTTCAATCAATCTTAGCAATATTTTCATACTAAAAGATTTTCGAACACTGTTAAATAGTGCTAGAAGCACGAATAAAGCAGTCAGTTTTCGCAAGTTTTTGTTTTAATTGAATTTTTTAATTTAATTTAATCATCGTTTCGGAAAATCCTTCGCCTGCTGACTGGCATTATATCACTTGCATATGTTCTCTTTCTGAAACGATTTGTGAAAAATTTGTCTGTATATAGCGGTGGATATGTCAAGAAAAAGTGAGTATGAATTTATTGGATTCTGACTATAATGATATTTACTGTACGAAGTATCAGGAAACTCTAATTTATCTTGAAAAACTAAGTGACTATATGTAGGATAATCGACTGATGTAACGGCAGATCTTTCTAATCCTAAAATTTTAATCTTTCGAAGGGTAAACAGACGCATCCTAACTAAACACATACCTGACTCTTACATTTGTAATTGAGAAAATACGAGTATGATTTTAGATTAGAAATAATATAAGGGAAAAAGGTAGGTCGACTCAGAACTCGACCCTGTGTCATGCCACTTCATGGTCTGTAGCTCTAACCACTATGCCATGGAATCTTATCATAGAGTCGTAGTAATTTATTGTCTATATCTAACTTGTCTGCATTTTTCATTTCTCCTGTACATTGATTAAAATTACTACACGTCAAGTACTGGAGAGAAAAGTTCCGGAGTTGAAGAAGCATTAGAAAGACTGTTTCAGCAGATCTCATCAGATGACGACTACGAATGCGACGAAACTCTGGATAGTGATGTTGATGACATAGTCATCGATAACCCAACAACAACTGTATCTGATCATTCTGACGAAGACAGTGTAGACGACACTGATAGTATAATTGAATCCATGGTGGCTGAAATCCATGAAGATTACAATACGATGAAATCTCGCAGTAGCTCTGAGAAGTGGTACCGCAAACCACTACAACAAGGAGGAAGGGCAAGAATTCATAATATCATTCGAAATCAAAGTGGTCCTACTAAGCATGCTCAAAGACACTGTGGTTCATCACCAGAGGAAGTCTTCAAATTATTCATTTCTCCCAGTCTTGTTCAAAAGATAGCTGAATGCACCAATAAGGAAGCTAACGAGCATACACATACTTGGAAAGAAACAAATGTAGAAGAACTATATACTTTTTTCGGTCTGTTGCTTCTTGCTGGTGCTTTGCATGAGAACAAAACACGACTGGCTGACCTCTGGAGTGCGGCTGAGGGAAGGCCAATATTCAATGATTCCATGGCCAGAAATCGATTCACTCAACTTCTACGTTATCTTCGATTTCATTGCCGGAGTGAAAGAAATTCTGAAGACAAATTTGTACCTTTGCGCCGTATTTTCGAAGAAATTGTGACTAAATTTCGAGCTAACTATTCACCTGGATCTGAATTGACTGTAGACGAACAGCTTGTCAGTTTCCGAGGGCGCTGTTCTTTTAAAATGTTCATCCTTCAAAGCCAGGCCGCTATGGAATAAAGTTATGAGCTTTATGTGATTCAAAACCTATTATTGTCTCAATTTACAGCCTTACGTAGGAAGAGTTGATGTTCCGGAAAGAGGTCAAGGTCAGCGTGTTGTACTTCAATTGACCGATTTCTACACAGGATCTGGCCGTCACATCTATATGGACAATTTTTTACAAGCTTACAGCTTGCAAGAAATCTTCTTGGACGTCAAATGACTATGACGGGCACCATTCGTCGTAATACAGCCGAATTACCTTCGGAAATTGTGCCTGATTCAACTGGGCAACAATTTGCCAGTGTATTCGGATTTCAAGACAAAGCAACAATTGTTTCCTACGTCCCGAAGAAAAATAAAGCAGTCATTCTTCTGTCAAACCAACCATTACGACATCGACATTTCAAGTGATGAGTCAAGAAAACCTCAAATCATTCTTGATTACAATAAAAGAAAGTGCGGTGTGGACACACTAGACCAACTGGTGCGAAAATATAATTGCATTCGAAAAGCAATCGTTGGCCTCTGACTTTGTTCATGAATTTGCTGAACATCTGCTTGTACAACGCACTGGTTTTATTCCTCTACATGCATCCAGAATATGAACAAAGAAGTGGACAAGTTCGAAAACGCTTTCTACTTCAATTGTCAAAGTCTCTTATTGGTTGCAGAGAAGGCAACGTACTTGAGCCGGCAAGGTTGCCAATGAGGCCTATCATCCAACCGGTACCGAAACAAAGGCGATGGGATCATTGTCCAAGAGAACGTGACAGAAAATATAAAAAAATATGTGTTTTTTGTCAAACGACCGTGTGTGCTGAACACGCTATCATAAAATGTCCACGTTGTTGACTGTAGAAAATTGAATACACCAATTGTTTTTTAGGATCATTCAGAAAACAATCATAAACCTCCATTGTTGTTCGTTACCAAAAATATATTTGGGGTGTGATACACCCCATGGTAAACAACGCTACATTTTTTCAAAAACATTTTCACCGCGAAATGACTTCATACTTCAAAAAGTTTATTACTGTAACTTTTTAGTGATATTCACCTCAAGGATAAACTGGGAGGGCATCATCGGACTTTATCCAGCTAAAGAAATACACAAAAAATGCGACGTCTTGGGGTGTGTAGACACCCCATGGTAAAGTAAGGGTTAGTCATGCAAATTATTTCAACGGACATAGTGATGCAGAAAATGCATGCATGTGATTGATTACGAGTAAGTTCTGTTTCTGTAAGTGTTTTAATGCACCTTCGTAGGAATAACTTTCTACGTATTAATGCAGAAAATATCTGGTAAAATATTATATAGCAATGCAGAAAATGCATGCATGTGATTACGAGTGTATTTCTTTAAGTGTTTGAATGCACCTTCGTAGTCCAGTATGCTATGTGAATAACTTTCTACGTAGATCTTCCTAGATTGATCAATTAATTAAATGGGTTAAGGCTGTATCACATCACCTACGTGCTACGTGTTCAAAGTCATATACATAGGTCAACAAACTATTTATATCTATGGAGAAATTTCAAGCGCCCTCTGTATTTTGTGTGTTGTTCCTTCATTGAAAAGCAGATTTCTGCTTATTTTTGGCAAAATGCTGAGATGATGTTAAACGAGATCGAGCTAGTAGCGCCACCATAGCGTTTTTCCGAAGCGCTTATTCACGGAGTCACCTTTATGGTCAGATTATTACAGATTTATTATTATGGACAGATTTATGACCACACACGGTACATATCATTACTGACGACAGGAGAATAATCACTCTTCTTCTTCTAACTTCCTCCATCATAGCTTGAAGAAACCCAAATCTTCTCACCTTTGGTTAATATGAATTTTTTTGTTGATCGTTTTATGAAAGTTCATGGAAAAAATTCTTATTTGGCTTCACAAAATTCATATCAATATCTTGAAATCTTTATTATTCGACCGAATATATACAGAAAACTATGATTTACTTTAAGAAAAACAGCAGACCTGTTAGAAATTAGCATCTCACACAAGGAAGGCAATTACCTCGTCCGACCATTCATGGTCATTGAGTTCATTTGAAAAACATTCACATCCTCTACTAAAGAAAAATTATTTTCTTTCATGAAATCGACAACTATTTCCTTGTAATTTGAATATTCCTCTTTCGTCAGACAGTCAAAGAAGCCGCAGCAAAGGAAAGATGGGTGACAATGAAGAAGCAAGCTTGAAACACAAGAAATTATCGGACAAACATAGACACAGCGGTCAAGCAACAAGATAGCACCTAAAATTAGGCTACTTTTCTATTATTGAAAGATGCAGCATTATCAAGTTGGGAATGTTTTCAGATAGAATAGAGGTTAGACAATGTCATGACAAGCTGAGAAACCAGTGTAGGGCAAACAGCGATTCCAAAGTCACTGGGCAATGGGTTTTGCGGTTTAATGAGATTTTTGTCTTAGGTGACTCATGTAGTTCAAAACACCACAAACCCGAAAATTTTATTCCATGAAAACGCAACGCTAGTATATCGTGTCCCTCGTATCAATAGTGTGCTCGTGCGATTAAAGTATGTCTAAAAATGACAAAGATAATTTCATTAATGATATCAAAATGGCTTTACTCTAAATGAATTATATCAGCGTAATTAAGCAACATCCTTGGCATAAAATGCAACCACAGTTCGCTATGAATATATTGTCTTGGCTATTTTTTCATGTTTTAAATATAGTTGAAAAAAACCAATATTGAAAGATGGTGGTTTTATTTTCTTTTTTGTTATGTTTTACAATTAATTTCAGTTAACATCCGTTAACTATCTTCAGGTAAAAAGAAGGAAATTATGGTCTAGTATAAAATTTAGCTTAAATGACCGAGACTAGTCAGGTACTATTGGTACTATGTAACCCAATACTACCTGTTCTATGGCCCTTCCACCCTTTTGTATTCAGTCTATATGTTATTATGACATAAACGTCGGTGTGAATTTCAAATTTAATACTAGACCATATTTTCCTTCTTTTTTACCTGAAGATAGTTAACGGATGTCAACAGAAATTAATTGGAAATAATAACAAAAAAGAAAATAAAACCACCATCTTTCAATATTGGCTCTTTCCAACTACATTCAAAACACAGTTCGTTATTTGCTTCCTTCCAGAAGGATGCTTTCAGTAATTTCAATTATTCAGAAATTAAAGCTCACTGGTAGTATAAAGATGTATTTTGAAACAGAAAGCGAAAAACGCGCGAAATAAGAAAGTTTTAAATTCCGCGCTGTCGGACAGGAAACTGCGCACTGGCCTTGAACCGTGCAACTGTAGAATCACTGAAGTGTGAACTTTCATTGAAGGAATGTACAGGACTGGTAGCTAAAAACAGTAGGGTTAAAGACACCGCTAAAAACGTGCTTTTACAGTTAATAAGCGGCCAGTTTTTAAATTATGGCTTTAACATCCAAATCCATGTCACCATGTATTTACGCTTTCAAGCTGATCAAACGCAAGAGAGAAATCGGTAATTTACTCAGCTCCTATATCTCTATGACTGACAGTCATTATATTCAATAAACGTTTCTATATAAAAACTTGAACATGTAAAACAGAGGACATTCGAGGAGCTGAAGAAGCCTGCTGATCTCTATCTTGTATAAAGTGTTCGTGAGACCGAGGCTTGCAATCTCAACAGTAACTGACGACTTGGTAATTAAAGATCCGCTTACTGAGGAGCTCTACAAATCGCAGTATGCCCGCGAAGATGGTGGAAAGCAGATGCCAGACGTCTTGGATTTCCCAAAAAGCTGAAAGAATTAGTCATTGATCTCAAAGAGACCACACATTCATCTACCAGCCTTGGAAGTTGCAGCTCTCGACATTGGGTGCAACCTGCAGATAACAAGGAAATCAACCGAATACAGAGAAAGTCCTCAGCTTTAATACAGCTCTTTTGAAGATCTCTGTGAGTACATTGTACCTGATAATCTTTAAACACCATCTGTAATATGCATTTGACAGCTTTCTACCGAGATTATGCATTGAAGATTCACGTTTGACCTATTGTTAATTGTTCTACACAGTTTTTCACATGAACAAAAGTATCTAACAAACATACAATTTTTCTATTGAAACCGTGGAATGTGAAAAATTAACAACCCTGGATGCATGTAAGTGTTTGTCAATAATTTTCGAATCGAACCTCGAGGCTGAGCTGGTCCGCACAATACATATTTTCCACAGGGAAATACACAAAAACCGATATTTGTTTTGAAATATATTTAGTGAACACTCTCATTACCACCATTAGGTGAGTAATACATAGCAGCTGTAAGAGAAGCACGTAAACAGTGCATGCAGCTAATTGATGAATTCATAATTGGAAACAACATCTTTCTATGCATGAATTCTGCAGAATATTCATAGCACAATCAGTACGTAGTTACAAAATAAGAAATCGACGCACTACTGAATGAGGACTCAAGTAGACAGAACAATCATAAATTTTACATTGAGAAAGAAAAATCTTATAAGATAGACGTCGAAAAAAGGTAATTTGAGTTCAAAGACGGTTTAGACCTGTGAATGGAACCAAGACCTGGATGACGCTCCAGTGAAAAGAAGCGAGAAAGCGATAACCATTTTGGAAGGTCTTTTAGAGCTCCTCCCCGAGCCCCCCTCATGCACTACTGGTTTAGCGGTAGGGACCAAAGAGACTCACTCCTTCACAATGCGCATACTGGAATGACGTTCCATGTCAACGATCTCATTATCATCCAACGCTATGTAGAGCCTGTTAGTCACTTCCTTCATTGACATGCACTTCACAGATCTAATGTTCGTGACATAGCCTTCTTCTATCCATTGAGCCCTTCAGCCATCGCTCAATCATCTGATAACCGAGAGGTTATAAATCAACAAAAGGTTGATTTTTAAAATCCTCTTTTTTCAGTTCGGATCAAGATGGCAGGCAAACATTTAACATTTTATCAAACTTTAACAAAACATTTTATCAAACTGATACATGACCCTCTTCTGTCACACAATGCACAAAATGTGTGAAATGAAATTCAATGGAATGGTGCAAGGTCGGTAAAATGAAATTTCTCACGCACGTAACTGCAACAACTTCACTGTACTTATCACAAACTGATTGTTTGTTTCACTCTTATTTCACATCCAGATTTTGCTAGGTTTGCTGCTCTTATAGTTTTACCTGGTGCTTTACACCTGACACGCATTGCTGATGGGCGACTGCGTTTGCTTGATTAGCTGCCATAAGACACACATTATCTTGATTTGTGACGATTTCGGGAAGTTGGTTAACCAAAATCAGTTTATTTGAGTCTGCCAATCAGAACATCAGTGCTCCCTCATCAATTCGGTTGCCAATTAAAGAAGGGATGGATGACGTGTTCTCAAGAGTAAAACTTAGGCCCAGTTGGGATGCACCGAATTGAGCATCGCATGAGCATGCGCAACATAGTGCATTTCTGAGTGAGCAACCTAAAAATGGGATAATCCACCAAAATCAATTAGTCTGTGGTGATAATGAGGTATTTCTAACTTTCAAAACAGTGCATAGTAAAATCCCTGTTCTTTCGTGGCAACAGCTACAAAGTACTCTATCAGGTGACTATACATGGCAGTATCAATTGACGGGAATCTTAAAGGAAATATACAAAATACAACACAGATTATCAATATTCGAAACAATAGGAGAACCTGTCCTTCCTGTACAGGGCTGGGATCGGTTAATTTCTCTATAACCGGTTAACCGATTATATTTTGCACCGGTTAACCGGTTAAATGAGGATTCCCCGTATTTTTTTAGTTGTCCAGGTTTATTGACGACTACGGACCTTGTCAATTTTGGTTTCGATCGAATTCCTCCACTTGCAGTGCTTTGATTTCATTGCATGACTACATTACTTCACGTTTAGATGATAGTTCATTTGATGCTGCTGTGGTTGCTGTCTATGACTATTCAAAGGCCTTTGACGTCGTAACCGATTTTAACCGGTTGAGAGAAAATAAACCGGTTAACCGAAAAGATCAACCGACTATCGTTTAACCAATCAAATGTTGCCAGTTACCACCGAAGGTTTATTCAGGAGCATACTTCACAAACAAAACCCGCAAACATTTAGGCAAATTATTATAGTGGTAAATTTATACAGGGTGAGTTTTTAGAAACGCAAGAAGACCGGTACTAAACTACATATACATGTTAATTTCAGAGATTAAGAGAATTTCTAAACTAAAAATGTTCGAAAGGAATTTTCTTCATCACATTACAAAATTCAATCGATCCAGGATGCATCAGAAAAATGTCAACAACCTTTTCCCTCCTCTCAGCTGTCACCATGAAAGATAGTTGTAAGTTGCCGAATGACAAATAAGATTTCAAAATGAGGATTATCAAACTGGTCAAACTTACTCCTTCATTATCTTCTTTCGGATTCGCATCTCCTTCTCTACTGAAGAATTTTCAAACATTTGCGCCCGAAAGTTGACGCGCCGAAGAGGCGTTCCACACTGAGGGCAAGCGCCAGAACCACGAACAAACATCACTTCAACACAATTCTCACATCTACAATGTAAAAAAATGCTTGAAGCGCACGAATTAGTGTAAATCAAGTTTGACAAAATCTTGCTTGCTTACAACAGTTATTTAAATGCAACAAGTGCAAAGTATCCAACTTTATTGTATTTTTCGAGATCAATATGTCTATGAACGAGCCCGAAGGCCGAGGCCACAGTTTGATCGAGAATAATGCAATTAAGATGGATATCTTTACACGAGTTGCGTAAGTAACTTTATTTTTCACAGGATCGGCAGAATCTATGACCATCAGAAGCTTATAGCTGTCAAATATCAACCTCTATTTGTTATGAATTTGTAGATATCAGCGGTATTTCTTGAGATCTCCATGAAGAATTCACCGTTTAAGAGGATGAAAGACTTTCTATGTGCTAATGTATTCCAATGAAGACGGAGTGAATAAAGACGGTTTATTGAACTACTTGAAGTTTATGCACTCTTTGGAAAGCATAAACTATATTATGGAAGGAATGATCGGAGATTATTGCACTGTGAAATATAAAAACCTTTTAATCAAGTTTTTCTTTTTATTTAGTAGCATAAACTGCCGGCAGCTTCCTTGTGAGGAATAGATTCTATATAAAATAGAGTGCAGGAGTTACAGTCGTTTTCTTTAGTAAGCGCAATTCATCATTTAGCGCATCTAATAATGCTCCAATAGATACAACAATGCAAATATTTTCGAAGCGTGAAAGTATATCAGTTAAGATTGTCAAATAGTTAGTCATTTATGTCCCATAAATGACTATGGAATGAATCCGTCAAATAGGTTACCACCGCATTCAACATTCATTTTGCATTTTATGAGTAGACGTTTTGCATTATCAAGCCCTAGTCAGATTATGTCTTCTTCTTATTTTATTGATGCTTTATTTCATCAGTTGGTCGCAATTTTCCAGATTTAAATAATTTTTTTTGTTGTTGCTCTAGGTGCTCCTTCCACTATGTGTACACGGAGAAATTCTTTATGCAAGAATTATCAATAGGTTTTACGTGAAAGCTTAATCATAGTGATCGAACCGTCTACAAGTGCATGTACATTAATGGAGTCAATCAATTTGTTCATTGTGTAAGTTATTTCATCAAGAATGTAATGCAGTGGATCTTCGATTATCCGGACGGAATTTTAGAATCCGTCTGAAGCTGTAACCATCAAAATATGTAAATGGAATCGAATGTTCGTTTTAACATTGCTATCCTCTTTAGATAGTGCATACACGAAGGAGGCCAACTCTTGCTTTACCTGCATCTCATTGACTCAATTTACGGTTCTCCCCGTTCTCTAAACCAATAATAGGCAAGTAACCAACTGAATCGTGAAAGTTCTATATTTCTGCTAATTGTGTCAACATTGTATGCATGCACTTTAATAGTAACGACAGTGAATACCTATATAGTAAAACATGCATGTAATTTATGCTCATATCTTCATTAAACAGTCGAAGTATTCGGAAACAAAGATGCCACATGTAAATATTATATTCTAGGTAGATATACAGGATGGATATACATATTTTGATTGCATCATGAAGTTCTAGGGGACATAAATGTTCTAGGGGATTTGTTGTATGCAATCAAATGTCTTTGATCCGAGCCCATAAGATTTTGCAAACATGGAATTTGAAAATTCGTTTTTCCGGATCCTTCACTGTCCTGTTGGGGTTTTACTATCCGGATAATCGAAGATGCACTGCACTCTCTTGCGTAGTTGATGCATAATTAGAAACCTTATGCTCATAAAATTTAAATTCTAACTTTGTTTCTAGCATCTTATACGCTCACTTTCTAAATATCTCTTGTTGAAAACGAATGGAAAGGAATTTATTGTCCATTGACGATATATCAATTGATCGGATATCGTGCCCATTTATACTTAAAACGATTGAAAATTACCCGTTACTTTTGTCATTCTGTAGCATTTTAAAACCAAAAAACATCAAACATTTTACTCACAGCGTATGTCCACAAACATTAGCCAATAGCTTCAGCATTGGATTTGTGTATTTTGTTGCCCGACATCCTGGACACTGTTCTGACATCGTTGTGCCAATCTGAAAATAAACGAGTATTTAAGGAACTAACACGTTTGAATGAATTGTTCATTATGTCATCATGCTGAAGCCCAAGCGCAAATTTTGTCAGAAAATGTTTATCTTGGAATGAATATTGTGTGTCTTTATTCCAATTCAGTCAAGTAAATTGACATTTGACACATTCAACCACTTGTCAGATTTCCTGAAAGAGCATGCACTATACAATTCTACACCTATCATACTTTGACATTTTGAGTTCCAAAAAATATCCAAAATCAAATGGTTCAAGCAATTTCACACAAGACATCGCTTAATTATGCACAATCGACACATTTGTCGAAAATTATGTCTGATGATCAGTTCAGTAGAGATGAATGAATGCATAACTTGCGATTGAAGTCTACAAAGAATCAATAATTCCACTAACATCTTCACTTGAGCAGACTAGATCGCGACCAGTTAACTTTATTTCTTGCTATTGTTGAAATAATTGTTAAAGATTTTGAAAGCCAATAAAACAGTTAAGCCCAAGTACCCGGGTGATAAACATTTTTTCATATTTCTCAACTATAACAGCTGGGAATGTAGGTTTGGTGGAATTTAGGCAATCACTTCAAATTGCATCAAATTTGGCCCATGAGAACATAAAAATGCTACTCAAAATAAAAACCCCAATGATTAGGAAAGAAAAAGTTTATCCCGAGCTTTCACTCGTCATACAGCGATCATAATCATGGGAATGAAAATACGAGGGGACATGACAGTTAGAACAGTTAGTTTACAAACAAACACGTGGCCCAACTGGTTGTTCGTGGGGTCGGTCAACGCGTGCATTGTGATAGGAGTCCATCCTTGCCTTCACATGTGTAGTGAATCATCTCTACTGCATCATCTATTTAACTGTTTCATGTCCCCTCGTATTTTCATTCCCATGATTATGCTCGCTGTATGACGAGTGAAAGGTCGGGAAAAACTTTTTCCTTAAAACTTCGGAATTCCTTATCATTGTGGTCTTTATTTTGAATTATGACTACGGGTGTTATTACCTCTGATACAATCAATTAAATTGCTACCTTTGTCTAAAAATGCTTATGAAAATCGAGAATTTCTGTTGATTTCTTATAAAAAATGAAACATGCTAACCAATTCAAATTACTTGTAAACCATTGACAAAGCACATATGAAGTTGTCATTTACATAATCATTTATCCACAAATGAATATATGTAATCATTATACCTATAAATATTAGCAATAAGCTATTATCAGTAATAATGTCAGTTTTATTCCGTAAAAAAAAGTGCATCATAACTTTATAAATTGACAGATGATAATGAGCACATCCTACAGTATTTTTGGTGCATTTATTGATTTGGATGAGCAGTTACTGCTTCATACATATATTTTCCTTGACATTTGTATTCACTTGAATCTCCAAAAATATATGTGGATTTATCGTGTTATCAAAAAACCTAATTCATCAAAAATATCATGAACATTGTGGACATAAAACTTTAGCAGATAGCGATTCGAACTATGGGCCCTATGCACTTTATGACTGACTTTCATGCGAAAACATTCTCTACTACTGATCACACCCAGCGGGAAGAGCCATCAAATTATAAAATGCGAGCCTTTAAACCTTTGCATTTCTGAATGATGTACATGTATACACAATGAGAGATTATTTCACGATTAGAGATCATTGGATGTCAAGCCAAAATTGCGAAGCCCAAATCCACTGCCTTTTCATCGCTCATGGAAAGAGGACAAACCATCAAATTTTATCGCTTTTTACTCTTTTTTACATTTTTAGATGAGTAGGATATCTAGTATCAGGAAATCAGTTTTTGATAACTGTATTGTAGAAAATCTATTGAGTAAGGCACTGAACGATTCTTCCAAAGCACAGACTGTCAGTTGGAGCAATGCATTTCTCTCACGCATATTGATTTGCAAGTGTCCTGAGCAACTGAGCTGATGTCACATCCAGTAGTTTACTGAAACAACGTGGAAGAACTTATAGCTAACATTCTGTGCAGGAAGTTTGGATCTCACCCAGCTCAACATCAAGTTAGATATCGATGGAAGCGGAGACTCCATGAAATTTTTCCTACGCGTTGTGATGACACTGACAGCGGAAGGCCAGGAGAAAAGTTGATTGATGAAATATTTCTTAACAATGTCGTGAGGAAATTGCTCATTATTGCCATCTCACTTGATGTAAAGGACAGGCCTGCGGAAGCGATTGATTTTTATTCGCTTCTGCTTCCGTTTCCACCCAACCGTTTCCACTTCCTCTTCCAATTATTGGAGACCGGACATGGGATACACACCTCCCTATCTAGAGCCCCTTTTTCTTTAATTTTCTACATTTTTTGCGAGTTATAGGTTCTGACGTTAACACTTCGCAGTCCCCACGAACTTTCTGTCGTAGACCCCTAACTAACTGCCAAAAAGTCAAATATTTTTCAAATTTACTGAAGATTTTGACTTTTGGGAAATCGTGAAATAAAAACGTCATATTTTCCCAACACGTGTGTATTAAAAAAATATTAGACGAGCAAGAAAGTGTTTGAGAACGCTACGATGAAATTGCCTTAAGACACACCAATCCGCATTGTGTAAAGGTGTCATTGATAAGATCATACTGAGGTGTTCTGATTTCGAATGCCAGCATTGAGATAATGCACCTTCGTATTCATCGTAGTGAGAAAATTAGAAGTAACTACATTAAGTAATGCAGGTGCCACTTTGTAATTAGGTGTCATAGTGTAAGCACTAAATATGACAACTATAACTTAACTCACATCAAGAGATAAGGTCAAAAGTCAGAAGTGCCTCGCCTTGACAAGTGAGGCTTATTGGCCTGGACAAGCGAAGCTTTATTGGTGGCCTTCTAAACGAATCAGTGGACTTTCGAATTTGTTCGTGTGTCTCTCATTTATCTCTATTCATCTCAGTGTATGAATAAGTCTTTCAGCAAGATGCTGCATGACGCAGAATGAAAGGCATGGTACCTAAAGATGTCCTTTCCCGACCGAACGCGCCGGGTACGTGGAGGCACTCAAACCATCCAGCCTCAAATAATTTTTTCATGTGTTTGCTTAAGTGTGTTATCCATGACGTGGACCGTCTGTACAAGTTCCGATTACCCATCTCGACTTTAGAGTCAATTTCTATATCAGAAAGGTCCCATGCATGGTAACGCAAATCGGTCTTCTTACGTCGTTGAACAAGTGGACTGTGTTACTAACTTAACGATTTCGTACTACAGAGACTACTACAGCAACCTCCAAGAACATCATTTCAATTTTGTATCAAATATTAGCTATATTTTGGAATTATACAATTTCAACTGCGGAGGATGGCCCACAAGTTATCTCTTGCAAATTTGCGAACTACCTCAGGCCTCATGGGATCATTCACATGAGATCAGCGTACAATTGTCAAATCAATGAAGTGGTGAAATTTAGAAAAGGGTGAATAAGAATCTTTCCGAACTTTTATCCACCCAGGATTTTCACAATATCTCAGAACTGCAATGTATTCTAGATAGCTCTACAATGAACAACAATGCTGCCGTTAATTCCAGCACCTATATGCTTCCACCAGATCTGATAGTCAGATGAAAACCAACTTGCACATGACTTGCGTCAGTCAAGACTTCGTTCAAGTTACTGAAACTTTGAAAACTGATAACAGAATGAGTGCGCAATATGCTAACGAGAGAAGAAGACTTGATAAATTAAGCAGGCACAAAGTTGGTGATGGAATTGTGATGATCAATGCCGGAAATAACCTTCGAAAAGCGACTGCTGACAAATCTGGGTACTATGATTCCTTTGTTCCAATAAGAGCAATGGGTACTACAGTCAACCTCGCTTAACTCGATCACGGATAACTCGATACCTCGGTTTATTCGATAATATTTATATGTCTCAATTATCTTCCCATTGATTATAATGTTAAACGACCTCGGCTATCTCGACATCGTATATTAATAACTCGGTTAACTCGATAAAATTTTACGCCCGTTTACTAAATTATCGAAACTCGGCCACGAGACATAAAATACACGACCATTGGTGCCTAAATTCTCCCAATAGGATGTCGCTATTGTATCTTTCGATGAGCGCGCGCAACCGCATATAGTCCGGCAGCCAGATCGAGTTTCTGCAGGGAACGAGGCCGAAAGTGAGACTTTCACAGAATGATGTACACCCTATGCCTACTACGAATCTGCACGTCTGCCGAGTTCTAGTGAGTTCCTCTTCTTGTCAGACAAGATCAAAGAAAAACACATGCAAATCCAATGGGACGCAGATTGCGGTTTTTGGCTAAAATGAATTTTTCTATGTTTTCTCTCATTAAACGAAAAGTACTAAGCCCAGAGTTATAATTTTTGGCATGGAATATCTTCAGGTCATTTCCTTTCATGTTCATGCACTTCTGTCTATGAAGCTAAACACATTCAGATTTGGCGAACCTCTTAATGTCGGCAAACACAAGCATTTTTAGCAACTTTATCCACATTCAACCACATTCTCACATACATTGCCGATTAGATGCATAATAAAAGCACATGCCCATCATAGGAAATGGTCTGAAGATATTCCATGCCAAAAATTATGACTCTAGACCTAGTACTTTTCACTTAATCAGAGAAAACATAGAAAATTTCATTTTAGCCAAAAACTGCAATCTGCGTCCCATTGGATTTGCTTGTGTTTTTCTTTGATCTTGTCTGACAAGAAGAGGAACTCACTAGAACTCGGCAGACGTGCAGATTCGTAGTAGGCATAGGGTGTCCAACATTCTGTTAAAGTCTCATTTTCGGCCTCGTTCCCTGCAGAAACTCGCTCTGGCTGCCGGACTAATAGCGATCGATGGAGATTATCATGTCTCAACCTACCACGAGATCACGAGACATGATTGTGTCTTAATTCGTGTGATTCTTCACACTTTCATTCTGTCGTCATGCAGCCTGCGCATAAGCGAATCTGTCTTCCTAAAACTCTCGCGAAATTGTGACATACGTAAACGACAATCCCGATCTTAAACAGAGAATTATCTGCGAAAAATTTAATGTTAAGCGATCAACGCTGGCTACTGATCTTCAGAAGAAAGACAAAATTACCGAAGAATACGAGTGCAGCAAGAATGCCGTCTCTAAGAAGAGGATCAGGAAGCCAACTTTCGAAAATGTCGATGAAGCATTACTGCTCTGGTTCAAAGACAAGAGAAGTGCCAGCATGAGCATCGATGGAGAAACTCTAAGATTGAAGGCTTGTGAGTTTGCAAATGCTTTAGCATATGATTCTCCCAACATAACATCTGGTTGGGTTGACAGGTGGAAATCACGACATGACATCAAGAGCAAGGCTATGTCAGGAGAGTCAAATGCAATTTCCGAAACAGTTGTGTCAGACTGGAAAGATGTACGACTTCCAAATATTTTGAAGAGCTGGAATCCCTCCGACATCTACAATGTCGATGAAACAGCTTTGTTTTGGAAGCTCACTCCCGATCGTACTCTCGCATTCAAGTCGGAAGAAGTTCATGGTGGAAAGCAATCGAAAGAGAGGGTCACAGTTCTCCTTGGTGGAAATATGGCAGGAGACAAGCTTCCACCACTTGTCATAGGGAGGTTCCAGAACCCCGATGTTTCCGTGGAGTTCGTCATTTGCCACTTACAGTACTGTGCAAAAAGATTGCCCCACCCTAAATTTTATGAGATATTCGGCGAATTATGACTTTAAGTAACGATAAGGTATCACATATTGGTATAACTATTTCGAAAACTTATCTTAGTGTTATCCTATCGTACTGATTATTGTGTATGCTTATTAGAATGCATATTTTAGCTGATTTCCTTCATGCTGTTGGTAAAATGCAAAACCATGTATACATTTATCAATTAACAATTCATAGAAACAAACTTAATTCACATGAGATATAGCAAAGTTCAGTAAGTCAACGGTCCACCTTTCGCCTTAATGCATTCTGCTACTCGTCGAGGCATCGATTCTATAAGTTTTTTGCAAATACATGCATCAGTCATTTCATTGGTTCGCATCAAGATGTCCAGGCATTGCTTGATGATGTCTTGCTTCGTCTTCACTTCATGCTTATTAATTTTTTGCTTCAAGATGAATCATAAGTTCTCTATAACGTTCAGGTCCGGGCTGTTCCCCGGCCATTCCAAAAGCCGCACTCTATTCAAACGCAAGAACTCCTTACACACTTTGGCGGTATGGCAAGGTGCCAAGTCTTGCTGAAGGATCCACGCCTCACCTTCCCACCAATCATGCGCCTGCGGTAACACTCTGCTTTCCAGAACTCGGAGGTACTGCTCTTTATTCATTGATCCATCAACGAAATAGAAGCGCCCTGTACCTCGTATTGACATGCAACCCCATATCATTAGCTTTAAAGGATGACGAAATCGAGCAGCGAAGTGATCTGCTTTTGGAATTTCACTAACCGTGCGTCTCACGAAGCGGGTCTGAAGTGGTTGGATCTCTATGCATGTTTCATCGGTAAACTTGACTTTTGACCAGTCATCAATATCCCAATGCCTGTGATCTTTCGCCCATCGAAGTCTTTTTTCTCGCATTGCTGGCGTTAATACTGGACTATTAATTGGCCGATACGCTGGCCGTCCTGCCTCCAAGAGTCTTCTCCGAACGGTGGAAGAGTCAAGTTGCACACCATAATTCAACACGCCAATTCTCTGGATGATGCTCTAGGAGCGGCTTTTCATAACTTTACAATCGTTCGGTCTTCGCGCTCTGAGGTAACCCTAGGGCGGCCGCTATTGTGATAATCAGATTCCGTGTTACTCTTTCCTCAAATCTTTGAATGATACGATCCACAGTGCGACGATCTTTTCCCACTGTAGCTACAATTTCCCGATGAGACATCGAACCAGATTTATAAAGGCCAATAATTTGACCGCGAGTAAAATCGCTGGAGGTTGCCATTATCAGCGCACAGTGAAAACAAATGTCATTGATAAGACGATGCAAGATAGAAATCAGTATACCCACGCGTGTTGAATGCAGCATTGATGACAACACTCGATTCCCGCAATGATTGGCTGCTGCCTTGATTCAACCAAACATGACGCATTATCGCAAAGCAGTTAAAATGATGACGACGGTTGTCTCGATTCCCGCCATGATTGGCCGCTGACTTGATTCAACCAAACATGACGCATTATCGCAAATCAGCTATGCTGATTAAACGTGTCGAACAACATAATAAATGTTTGTCTTTTCCTTCAGGCCTACTCCTCTCTATTTGGTAGATTTCATAACTGTTAGTGTCACAGGCCATATAAAACGCATGCAAAGGACTGTAACTGAATGAGGAAATGATGAAATTGATAAGTAGAGCCATTGATTTTGACCAAATATCATTATAATTACCTATACATGTAAAAGAGCTGTTTTCATAGAATACTTGTGGGTGGGGCAATCTTTCTGCACAGTACTGTATGTACAGGGCGAACAGGAGAGCGTGGATGACGAGTCTAATTTTCGAAGAGTGGATTCGAAAACTCGACAGAACCCTCCAACGTATAGTGCTCCTCTTGCTAGACAATTGCGCGGCACATCCGAAAACAGTGGACGGTCTACAGAATATCCACCTTTGCTTTCTGCCACCAAACACAACGGCTCGAACTCAACCTATGGACTGTGGAATTGTTAAGAACATGAAGCACCGCTATCGAAAAAAACTGGCCGTCAAACGTCTGAAATCGCACGATGAAAATGTGAGTTTCTCTTTCACTTTACTCGATTCTTTGATTCTGATTAAAGAGTCATGGAGCGCCGTCTCTGCTGATACTGTGAGAAATTGTTTCCGCGAAGCTGGGTTTTCTGATGAACTGACTCTTAATGCAGTTGAGAATAGTGAACTACAAGACTGTCGCGAGGTCGACTTCGGCAACATATTCGATCGTCTTCGAGAGGCTTTTCCAACACTTGTGCAGGATGTCAACGACTTCTTGAACATCGATGAAAACGTGGCTGTCAGTAATAATTTAACAGACGAAGATATTATATCAGAAGTCACAACATCCACCGTTGAAGATGACAGCGATGATGAGACGGAATCTCGTATTGACGTTTCAGCAAAGGAAGCGCTTCTTTCTGTTCAGAAACTACAGAAATACATACTTCATTATGATAGTGCCAGTGAATCTCACATCAACATGGCGAAACAACTCCTGGCTTTCATTGAGAACGAAGCGGTTAGTAAAACTAGAAAACAGACTTTGTTAACTGAATTCTTCTCCAAACAGTGACCGGTTTATACATGTGCCTTGTCAAAATTGAATACATGTAATTTGACTTGTATAAATAAAATTGGACTTTTGATAAAAACTTTGTTTTATATTTTGTGTGCATTGGGAAACAAGCTTAGGTTAAACTTACAATAATTATCAAATTAAAATTTGATAAGCCGATGATAATAACACATATGCCTAGAGCATACCACATGAAATATGGAGTTATCTTGCAAAATCGGATAACTCGATAAAAAAAAACAGTCCCTAGGATATCTAGTTGAGCGAGGTTGACTGTATATATATATATATGTTATGCATTCACAAGTACTGAATGACTATTTTGAGCCTAATTCATCCAGGGTGAGACGTAGTCCATCTTACCTGAAAGGCTTTGTCATCGTGATTTCTGAGATTATCTCGATATTTCACACACAATGGCGTCTGTATTATCCTTCAAATGAAATTCTTGGAATGTATTTTGAAATTTGTAAAAAAATTATCCTACATCTTTCGAAATATAATTTTGAACTGTTACTGCCTTTAATGACTCCTCGACAATTTATTTGATCATGTTCCTGTTTGTTCACGCTAGCCTTCCGTCAATAAGAGGGAAAATCTCTAGGATACTTCTCAAGGCTAGTGACATCGTCTGAAAACTATGATTTTAAATGCATCAAATTCAGACATACTTTGAGTTCTGTTGCCATGATCCAAGAAAACCTTCAAGATTGCAATTGACTTGTTGGCTACTTTCTGATGAGCAGCCCTCATAGGCACAGCTTCCCTACGATGCATGCAAAATGGATGCATATTCAACAACTTATTTTTGCTAGGTAACTGTATGTAATTTATGGAGAATAAACAAAGAATATAACAACAACATATAGCATTTAAGAGCAACAAGATTTCGTAATGGAGAAATAGACAATAAGAGAAACTTGACGCCTGATTTAATGAATGGTGGCGTCTGAATGTAAACATTGCATGATTTAGTGACGGTCAAATCGCATTCGAAATTCAGCCACGTGCCTCAGCACTCCATTTCACCTTCGTGATGAATCCCCGCAGAAACCTTCAATAAAACCTCCAACCTCAAACAGATGCAAAAAATCGATAGCTGCTGTAGCAGGAAACAGTCACCTACAGCTCAGCACTGTCGACGATGTGACATTAATGTATCATCCACCTATCATGAGAAGCCAAAATGCCAGGATATAAAAATGTAGCAAGAAAACATATTCTTCTTTGTCCTTCTTTGCCAAGATAAAATTCATGGTAACACACGCTTAATCAGAATGCGAAGATTGACCTTGCAATGCTCCTGCTTTAATGTTATTTTATACAAATTCAAATTCTGCAATTAAGGACGTACAATTTCGAACTGAGTATAAAAGAGCGACTTTCATAGAAAAACTGCATATTGGATGCCAAGCCCACTTAGTGACAATGGTTGCATGTCTCTTGCCATAGATATATGCCTAGAATATACGGCAGACAGGACAGCAAGAATATCGTGGAAATCCGTCTCGGTTCCTCGGACTCCTGCTATACATGCCTCTCTGGTTTCATATAACACTTGTTATGGCATCCATGAATTCAACAAGAAATTTTCAACAGATGCTGAGACCTCAAGAAAGGGGAGCAAATTGCACAAATTTGCTGAATCCCAGCGTAGGCAGCCGTCCGAATTACCGTGCTCTACGATGCCGTTGCCTGATAAATGACAAAAACACCTAAATATATTGCAGCACTGCGTCAAGTGAAACTGTGTTGGAAAAAGACGAATTTTGAAAGATTAAGCCGCATCACCACAAGTATATATCGTCAGCTGTGATAGTGGCCAATGCCCTGGATGTACCATATTTAATGGAAAAATTTCTGCTTCTACATCTACATACATCAACAAAAGATGTCAAACGTATATAATAGGTACATCCATAAATTATGTTTCCGGCATATTTCGCTGATTAATTGTAGACATTTCCGATGTACTAATCTCGTGGGAAACCCGAAAGTCATTTAGATCTTACATAAAAAGTAGTCTCAATAATTCACGTTATATTTCAAACAAAATAATAGAAGATAAGAAAAATCGTAAAAAAATGCTGCACTATGATTTCCAGATAGAACAAAGTCGCTAAAATAATCAACTTTCTCTTTGATCCCTGGCATCTCCAGACTCAAAGATAAAAGTACTTTGGATTTATCTACCCTTGACTGTCATGCGCTGGTGACCATGGATCTGTGCTGCATGGATCTGCCATTGTTGCTGGCAACCAAAGTCGTCTGTTGGCAACCGCAGATGGCAAGCGTCTGATTCAGCCCAGACATCATCTAGTGTATTTCCTATAAAGATACAACAAAGATATCTGATAATATTGTCACCCTAGGTTGCATGGTGAAGCATGTTGACAGCATTTGAGTTGACATTTATCGCAGTAGAGTGCGTGAAATTGACCCGACCCAAATTTTGGAGGAAATACAAAGACATTGCCCTAAAATGCTAACCATTAATCACATCATAACGTCTGGTCAGATGATTTTTCGGTTTTAATAAGAAAAAATTTGAATGAATAATTTGGTTCACGAGCCCAACTGATTAAACAGCTGTTTCAACTAAATCTCATGTTTTTTCTATCAAAGTAATAGAATTAGTACCTAAACCTGTCAATGATCTCGTCGAATGAGAGATTATTTGATGATCTATCATCGCTCTGATAGTCATTTTTCATAACACGTGCAATTAGATGTAGAGAATGTATACGCGAGATGTGTAAAGATGAATAAGTGTAAAGGATGTATATACAATGTTTATGATGCTTGAAGTTTGTTGAAAGTAGCTTAATGCACTTCATAGACGCTTCTGTTCTCCTTCTTGTTAAGTATGTGTTGTGGTTGTGCTTTTAACTCATTTATGACTCTGCCACGTATACTGAAGGGCAAGCAACTCATGGCAAAAACATTTTTCATTCTCGATGATTGTTCCTGCAAAAAAATTGAATCTGATACATTGTTGAATTTGGTGGCTGGAAATACACGTGCAGAACTCTTCATTTCAACTTGCCTAATCTAACCCTCGTTCAAACTGCCGCTGTACACGTGCTAACGCATTGTAGAATTACGTCTTGTTAGTTAACTCTGTATTTGAGTGTAAAGGATTGGCATGTGTACAAAATTCAAAATGTAACATAGCATGTATACATGTAAATAACACAGTGTAGGTGTCATTGGATTTCTACACCTAGAAATCTAACCCTACAGTAATCCCCCCTCAAGTAACTGAAGAAGGAGCGATATAGAAACGGGCACTGTAGGAAAATATGCAGGTTTCAAACGTTCAAGTGAAATTTTATCCTCCTCCCATTGACATTTATTGTGAAATACTTTTCATGTCTGTTGATGATGCGAAAAGGACCAGAGTATGGTCGTTGTAGTGGTTTGCGATAACCACCACTGCGCACGTACACGTATTCCGAATTTGCAAGATCTCTAGGTATATAAGGCCTGACTGGAATCTTTACATCAAGCGCGCCGGATTGTGCGCCGGCACCAAATTCTATTTATAGATTATTCCCGATTAAAGCGCGCCGGCACCAAATTCTATTTATAGATTCTACTTAATAAAAATCCGCATGATGAGTTTAATGCGCGCCGTAACCGAACACAGTAATTTAACTTGAACGAGTACGTTTTCATCCTTTCATTCGCAATATTTTTTGCGTTATATTTGCACGAACGAATAGTATCCTATAATGTACTTCATCAAAGGCCAAAGTGCGCCGAGCCGGCGCGCCGGGAAGTGCGCTATTTATAGAAATTCTAAGATATGTTCTATTTTTAAAAAATATCGCTTATCGAGCGCGCCGGATTAATCCAGCAAAACATGTAAAGATTCCAGTCGGGATATAAGGAGAATTTGATCGGTTATGTTCAGTTTGACTTGTTTCAAGACTTCGCATTGTGTTTTGCAGCTGTTTGACGAATTCACATGATGGTTGATTGAGACGAGCATTGTTGTCTCGGGTCATTTCTCCGGGAATACGTAAGGTTGTTCCATAAACTAATTCCGCAGGTCTGCAACCCGGTTCAACTCTCCAGGCAGTGCGAATTCCTAACACAACGAATGGAAGCTCGTGCATCCAGCGTGAATTGTCCGTTCGAGCTTTCAGAGCTTGTTTAATTTGACGATGCAGACGTTCGACAAGTCCATTTGCTTGTGGGTGGTAGGCTGTTGTCAATGTTGCTTCGGTGCCTATCAGTGAATTTAACTCAATCCACAATTTAGAGGTAAATTGTGGACCACGATCTGAGGTTATGTCGTCTGGGACCCTAAATCGAGCAATCCAATTATGTATAAATGCCTTGGCACACGAAGTACAAGTAGCAGCTGGCAGTGGAATCGCTTCAGGCCAGCGAGTAAATCTGTCGATGATTGTGAAAATATAAGTCATGCCTTCGCTCGAAGGGAGAGGTCCAACTAAATCTACGTGTAAACTGCGAAATCGATCCATTGGAAGTGAACGTTTTGAAAAGGGAGTACGGGTATGTCGAGATATTTTGCTGGTTTGACATGCGTGGCATTCACGACACCATTGTCTGATGTCTTTCTTCATTCCGCGCCAAACAAAACGAGAAGTAATAGCATGTTGAGTAGGGCGGGGAACAGGATGCGATAGACCATGAATTTGATTAAATATCATGCGGGTCCATGAACGAGGGAGTATTGGTCTAGGAGTTCCTGTTGAAATGTCACATAAGATAGTCACATTTTCGAAAGACATCTTGAAGATTCATATCGGTATCAGACGTGCGATAATCAGACATTTCACCAGACTGAATTTGATCGCTTGCCAAACGATTACATGAAATGTTATGTTGTGATTGTAATTGCATTTAATTTGCGGAATTGATGAAATCAACTTCTGCTTTTGATTCAGATGTCGCTGAACTTGATGGTATACGCGAGAGAGCGTCTGCAACTACATTGAATTTACCTTGCACATGTCTGATGTTTGTTGTGAATTCACTGATGAAAGACATATGACGGATTTGTCTAGGTGAACGACTGGTTAGACTGCTCAAACAATAAATCAAAGGTTTATGATATGTGAAAAGTGTAAATTCACGACCTTCGATGAAGTGCTGAAAGTGTTTTATGGCTGCATAAGCTGCAAGCAATTCACGATCAAAAACACTATAATTTCTTTCGGCTGCTGATTTTTTTTCGGGAGAAGAAAGCTATTGGAACCCATGTTCCACAATGTTTTTGTTCAAGTTGTGCTCCAATTGCAGAGTCCGAGGCATCAACTGTGATACTAGAGGAGGCATCAGGTCGAGGATGATACAGAAGTGCAGCTTTAGTAAGTGCACGTTTCGCCTCATCAAAAGCAGTCTGACATGTATCTGTCCATTCAATTGCTTGTCCACAACCAAATGCTTGCGAATGCAGTGAAGCGAGCTTGCCGGAAATATTTGGTAAAAACGTGATAATAATTGATCATACCCAAAAATCGTTGAAGTTTTGAGCGCGTGGAAGGTTTTGGGAAATTGATTATTGTTTCTACACTATCAATCAAAGGAAGAATCCCGGTACTTGTAATCTTGTGACCAAGAAATTTGAGCTCAGAAACACCAAATTCGCATTTTGCTCTGTTGATAACAAGGCCATTATCAGATAAGAGGCGGAAAACATGGCGTAAGTGTTCACAATGTTCTTTGGAATTCTTACTCGCCACAAGTATGTCATCCAGATAGACGAAAATAAATGGTAAATCCTGTAATACTCCATTCATAAGACGTTGAAATGCTTGACTTGCGTTTTTCAGCCCAAAGGGCATTCGCAAGAATTCATAGAGTCCAAATGGAGTGACGACTGCCGTTTTGGGAATAGACGATGCTGCTACGGGAATTTGATGGTATCCGCGAACGAGATCGATTTTTGAAAATATAGTAGCATCTGCAAGATTGTTATTGAAATCTTGGATGTGTGGAAGGGGATATCTATCAGCAACAGTTACATCGTTTAGACGACGATAATCTCCACATGGTCTCCAATCACCAGATGATTTTGGTACCATGTGAAGTGGCGAAGACCATGGAGACTTTGATGGTCTGATAATACCAAGCTGTTCCATTTTCCGAAATTCGTTACGAGCAATATTCAATTTTGCTGAATCAAGCGTCTAGCTCTAGCATGGACAGGTGGACCATGAGTTTCAATATGATGTTCAATTCCGTGTTTGTTTCTATTTACGTCAAAATGTGGTACTAGAATGCCAGGATATTCGCGCACAATCGTTGCATATTGGTTGTCTGTGGCAACTGAGAGGCCATGAATTTGATATGAATTTTCGAGGACTTTTACATTGAAAACAGAGAAATCATTCAAGTCAAATAAACGGCGTCCACGTAGATCGATGGTAAGATAATTGTTTGTAAAAAAATCTGCGCCGAGAATTGGCTTTGTTACGTCAGCGATGTAAAACTCTTGATAGTATAATCTTTTCCCGCCAATAGAGAGAGATAACTTTCTGGTTCCCCATGTTTGGATGATAGAGCCATTGGCAGCGATAAGAGGATCGGTTGGAGCACTATTGTTCTTGTCTTGTGAAGCAGCTGGAATAACTGAAACGTCAGCACCAGGATCAACAAGAAAGAATTGGCCTGTGCGACGATCCCAAACATATAGCGTGTTCCGTTTGTTTCCGCCGGCCGCCTCCACGCCTAGCGACCGGCTGTGGCATTTCCCGATGCAGAATTTTGATGCGTGATTAGGCTTTCAAATATACGGCCAGGGTGGCAACGACGAGCTTTAGGGCCGAACTTGGAATGATAGAAGCAAATGTTAGACTGGAAACTAGAAGTGCTTGATCTACTATACTCGCTATACTGTTGATCAGATGAACGTGGTCGACGGAAATTTCGAGATGAGGCATTGATCTCAACACTATGTGCGTTTGAAGTTTCCGTCGAATCAACATGATGAAACGATGTAGATCGCGTCTGAATGATTCTGTCAGCCGCTTTCGCAAGTTCCTGAATAGTTGCGAATTCTTGACCAGCTAGTATGCTGCGTACATCGATCGGTAAATTTGAGAGAAAAAGTGCTCTTTTAAGAGTATTTGGATCATTATTAAGCGAACCGATTTTTCGCAATAATGCAGTAGGTTTGTGATCTCCAAGGCCATTGAGGGATAAAAGTTCAGCATCCTTTTCTGATTGACTTTTGCCAAAAGCATCAAGTAGTGCTGTTTTCAGGGCATTGTATTTGTCGGTAGCTGGAGGATTGATGATAACGAAACGGACCTCGGCGGCAGTCCTATCATCCAGAGAGGAGACAACATAATCAAATTTGGTAACATCTTGAATGATTCCTTTAGTATTGAATTGGGCCTCTACACGAGCAAACCAAATGTCGGGATCATGAGACCAAAATTCAGGCAACTTTAATGAGACAGCCTTAGATGTACTGTGGTGCTGAAGCGATAATAGGCTTTGAGATAAACGCTCAATGTCGTCTGAAGTCATTGCACTAGTAGACATATTCGGTAGTCGGGCTCACCAAATGTAGAATTACGTCTTGTTAGTTATAACTCTGTATTGAGTGTGAAGCATTGGCATGTGTACAAAATACATGTAAATAACACATTGTAGGTGTCATTGGATTTCTACACCTAGAAATCTAACCCTACAGCATCCTCTATGAATCCTTTTTTTAATCATGGTCTCATTTGATTTTTTTGACACTGAATCCTTGTTGAATCTCACGATTATTTTTATTTTGTAGGCTATATGTTTATTGTAATCAAACAATGTGCTTCCATATTGAAGAACAAGTTAGTAAGCAGATTGGGACTCATCGGTAATAGGCTCTACTTCGGACAGGCTACTCTAATGCAGGATACTCTAATGAGTAGCTGCGACTTTTTATTTTTTTTAAAACCAGAGGTACAGAGGCAAGGAGATGCGTGTAGGACATAGCAGCTCATTATTTTCGCATATTTTTTGCTTCTTTTCTCCTAGATTATTGCTAGATGCATCAATCCTTGTGCCTTCTAAACAGGGTTTTCACACGGTCTTTTCTATCAGCATTTTCGTGCTCTTCTTTTACGGAAAGTATGGACTGCTTCCAATGTTTTAGGAAACTTGAAATTTGAAAAATTGGAAAAATTGCTTGCAAATAAAAAACTGCTCCTTTCATGACGAACATCTCCGGTCTAGGTGTGAAAATCGACTTCATTCTCGCACGTGATGTAGGGCTAGTAGGCCTATCCCACATTATATTTTGCGGGTTGTGGAGGCTCATTTATTATCAAAAAAAGTTCTTTGACTAGAAATAAACATAATTTTTTTCAATTTCTAAAACCTCGAAACTAAGTTGAAAATTTTTATGCAGCAGATGGAGCTAGGCGGTAGCATCAAGGCTGTGATAGGCCGAGTTTTTCGAATTTTCTGAAAAATCTTCCGGTTGTTTTACTACCTAGACTATGCACTTTTCATCATACGAGCAACTTCTCTTCTCGTCAGTTATTTCACCGGTTATATCGGCTTCAGATGCTTGATGTTGGCTTTAGGAATCTATCAAGAAAAGTTACTTTTTCTAACTAGAAGTTGTCAAATTCTGAAATTCAAGAAATATTCGAATTTATCCACAATTTTCTAACAACCAGCAAATTAAGCAGTGGTTGTTCTACAATGATCGAATAAAAATGATTTATGGACGACTGCTTTCATAGCAGCTCATTCGTTCGTGACAAATGTGCTATAATTCAATTCCTATATTCAGTCCACTATTAGCACATTAGTATTATTTTCTCGATACATGCTGCTTCAGAGACGTTGCTCCACATACAAGAGCAAATCATTTGATTGTCGAACCTCCTTACTTTTTACTTTTATGTCAAGTTCACTCTTGTGACTTTTTACCTTACCTCACTATTGATCAGTCTCCGTTTTTCAAAACAACCTAATTTACGACACAGGCTTAAGTTGTAGATGATAATTAAGTTGGCCCTGGTTATATTTCGTGGTGCTGTTAAGAAAGTAGGTGCTTTGATGTAGATCAAGAAATTATGAAATATTTCAAACAATCTTGACAAAGAAAAACTGATAGTCGACGTAAAGCGAAAGAAGCTTTTTTAATTCGATCGACTTCTAGGTACCCATTCGTTCTTTAATAGAATCTTTGAAGTACAGGCGAGCAGATGACATCATGCGTCAAAATGAAAAAGCTATAGGATGATGAAGTACAGGATTGTAGGAACCAAATTGGCGGTCAAATATCAGACGCAACATTACAAGCAATAGCCCCTACGAGATTGGAACTTTTAATTTTGTCAATACCGTAGCAGATATTTTCACTTGTTGAACCACCTTGTTTATCGAAAAATTGATTTCAACCTTGATAATTGATGTTTCTGGCATGCTATCTACCTGCATTACTAACGTATCTGCATACTTCTTGCCTCCTTTAGTCGTCCTTTTGTCCTTATTTGTCCTTTTTTCTCGACTAAAAAAATTCCGTGTAAAACCTGTTGTGGTTTGATATGTGATGTTCAACGGAACTGCATCATATAGAAACGAAACGTGTATTCAGTGATCAGATGAATTTTCGGTACTATCACCATTTACAGGTCTTTGTAATGTGCACTCACGATTTATCGTCCTCGGAATAATCGTATTGCAGTTTAAACGAACGAAGGCAGGAGGTCAATCTGGCAAACTGTTTTCGATCTCTGCGAACTCGCTCAGTTTTTAGCTAATTTTTTCAAGACTCTTCACTGACTTTTTTCACGACCATTTTAAGTAATGTCTTTAGCATTTTAATGCATCTTTTCATGCTGAATTAAGTGAATATTCATCAACTCTACTTCTTGTCATCAACACTAATCGAGCACATTTGAGTGTTTTATCTGACCCATCGTTTAGCGTGATCCCTCGGTCTTTGCGGATTGACTCTGAAACGGTTCTGCTCCTTCTTCAGTAATCTGAGTGCATCAGTATTTCTCAAAATCACTGTTTCCATCACGGACCTAGTCTATTCGGCTTGCTCAGGCAACTGTACTTGGCCCACTGCTCTTCCTGATATACCCGGGAGGTGGATAATTAATTGTCGATGACTTTGAAGTTCGTGTGCAGTCATTTTCCGACGATATTTTCATATATGGCTTAGGTCCTACTTTCTTTCCTGATAGTCTAAGTGAGAGAGCATCTCTTGTGTTGATGAGCTCAACTCTTGGCTTCTATCGAACCACCTGCTCCTTAATCCACTGAAATCGAGGGCTATGTGGTGTGCTTCCAAACGTCGCAATAGTGCTCCATCTGATTATGTGAGAATATGCAATCTCATGCTTTCTGTGTCAAATCTTCGGTGTCTGGATGCTATCGATTCCGAACTCAGAATAAGGTCAGCTACTGCTCGCACTGCTGTAAATTGTTTCGCAGTTATGAGAGGTGTATTCGTTCTGTGCGTGGCTATCTGATTTTTCTTCTACAGAGACTGATCTTCTCACTTGTGCTTTCCAGAGTAGATTGCATTTCATGCTATTGTGTTTTACTATCATTTACATCAACTCGTCTGTAAAGGGTCATCAATGCGGCGGCACGGATCGTCTACAATGCTCGTCCGAATTACCATAATCCTCCACTACATCGTACAGTTGGCTGACTTCCGATCCCAGGGAGGGATAGAGAGACGACTCAACATCCTGACTTTCCTCTGCCTTCAAGGAAGTGCGCCACATTAACGTCTGTGTCATCCATTGAAAGTCGAAGAAGACTTCACTCCGCGGAATTAAAGATGCTACAATGCCTTTCCTCTCGAAGAGAAACTCTAGGAGTACGTTCATTCCTAGTTATGGCGCCCCAAATGAGGAATTCCTTGCCATCCGAGATGCGACTTTCTGGTTGTTTGCTGCATTTTAAGAGACTTTATGACTAAATTATTGCTGCATTTTGAGAGTCTTTGGGCCGTATGCACCAACAGTTAACCGCGCGGTTAATGCGCTAATCGCACGGTTGACTTTTAATCTAACCAACGGTGGTATGCACCAACAAATAAGTATGGTTAACTCTGACTTTATCCTTCAGGTTAATGTTTCGTATGCACCAACTTATCCATCAGGATAACCGCGCAGTTAACTGCAAACTTAACCAGCGAAATATAACAACGCTAAGGGGGTGGGTTAAAGCTGTGGATAAGACGGACATTGTTTGTATCGACCAATCACTGAAGTAGAACATGATAATTGTCTGACGTTGACATGAAAGGAACGAAAAATCCTTAGAACTTCAGTCAGACAGCAGTGTTTCGATCATTCACCGATAAAGCTATAGACTCACCATTATATGCATACAAATGAAAATGGATCCATTTGAGCATTATGATTATCTTAACCAGCTTTCACAAATTGGAACGCGCTCAGAGAGAACCTGCAAAACTCGTCCCGATAGAATATTGGATTCGTTTGGCGAAGAGGAATTTAGACAACGATTTCGTTTTACTAAAGCGACTTTTTGTTATCTGGTTCAACTATTTGTGGAAGAATTAAGAGTTGATAGCAAGCGAAATAATCCAGTATCTCCTGAAATACAATTGCTCCTTACCCTACGATTTTTTGCTGCCAACACATTTCAAATTGTTGATGGTGATACTTTTGGTGTGCACCAAAATACAGTTTGCAGAATAGTTCATCGTGTGTCTAATGTTATTGCTCTTGCTGCTCGTCGGTTTATTCAACTCCCATCTGTACAAGAGCGCCAAGAAATTGCCGCCGATTTTTTGTCTAAAAACACAGATTTCCTGGAGTTGTCAGAGTTGTGGATGGCACTCATGTGAAAATAGACACCCCAACAACATCTGTATCGGAGCTTTATCGCAACAGAAAAGACTATTTTTCGATCAACGTACAGGTTGTATGCGATAATACTTTGCGAATAAGAAATATCGTATGTCGCTGGTATGATTCTGCTCATGACTCGCGTATTTTTAACGAATCAATTCTACGTGACTTCACTGAGGCCTTACCTGAAGGCTACTGGATTCTTGGAGATTCTGGTTATGGCTGTTCAAGTGGACTGCCAACACCGTTCCTCTGTCCAACAGGTGCTGGACAAGAATCATATAACAGGAGTCAGAAAAGAGCAAGGTGCACTGTCGAACGATGTATAGGAGTGTGGAAGCGTCGCTTTTCTGTATTGAAACATCTTCGAGTTAAAACAGAAAATTGTCCAAGAATAATTGTCGCCACCGCGGTATTGCACAATATTGCAGTAATGCATAATGAGAGTGAGTTTGAAGATGAGCAATCAACACCAGGAGAACAATGTGTCATCTGTTGAATATCCTGATGAGAGAAGAGGAAATGTAGTCCGCAATGCTGTTGTTATGAACTATTTCAGCTCTCACTAATTAAAATCATGTCGATCCGGAAGTATAGATTGTTTTTCATTTTATTTGAACTAGTCTAATTATTCTCGGGAAACATAATTATTCTAATTTTTTTCTTAACATTTAACATAGTCATTCTATTATAAAACGTTTTGTCGGGTCAATAATTCAATGCAATATTCTAGCATCTATCAGTCTCAAGTCATCACTATTCCTTCATATTAGCAAGTATGCTAATGGTTATGATCAAAAGATGCTATCATTTTCTTATGTCACATTAAGGCTACTCTGTCACCAGTATTCAGATAATCTAGCCTACTCTATGAGGGATATATTCCTTAGGAAGTGGCTCGTAGCTCAGTCGGTTAGAGCGCAGGTCTAGTTAACCTTGGTCGTAGGTTCGAATCCTACCAGCCGCACATCTTTTGCATGGCAATTTGATCTATTGTTTATTTCATTTCATTGTTGTTAATTGCATTCACGGCATGGCTTAAGATGCTTTGGTGGACAACCGATCCCCGCTACTTGCCTTAATGTCGGCGGTCACAATTGTGACGTGTTATTTATCCATTGATTATTATTGCCTTGACAACTGATGTGTGGTGGTGAGGGTTTGATCCTGCCAATTGACAGAGTCGCGTAAGTGTCTCGTAGCTCAGTTGGTTAGAGCGCATGTCTAGTTAACCTTGGTCGTAGGTTCAAATCCTACCAGCCGCACATCTTTTGCATGGCAATTTGATCTATTGTTTATTTAATTTCATTGTTGTTAATTATGATAAACTGATATGATGACCCACAAATTTTAGCGTGTATGTTAAAAATATATATGGATGTTTCTCTCAAATCGATCGTGTTATACAACAAGAATGTTATTATCTGATTGAAAATTATTTTTCTGATACTGCTATAGGCTATATTAGTATAATTTAATGATGTGATCTTTTCTGAATAATCTAATCACTATTCAATAGGAACTGTTTTACTTCGTTGTCAAAATAACCGTATATTGATGAGATTCAGTTATGATGAGTTCAAATAACATAACTCTAAAAGTCGTCTAGAAATTGTTAAAACAATAAAACGTAAAATTGAATTTATTGATCTTAAATTGACAAAAAAAACTCATGTAGCTACAACACATCAATTATATACGAAACTATAGAATGCACCAGCACAACACAGTACCTAATTTCATAAATCATAAAATAGCAAAACGTCTGATAGAAACATGAAATACTTCCATTTAAGAAGAGGAAGCATTATTAGCTTCATCGTTCCAATATTTCACTTTCAAATTCAAAATCTCCATCCTTGTTTGATGTTCTTCCTCTGCCATTTCCAACAGTCGACTTTGAAATTCACTCATTTGTCGTTGGCGCTTTTGAAATTCACACTTTGGTCGTTGGCGCTGACCTTTATTCACTTGGTGCACGGACACAGTTGTTGGACCAATAGTTACCGGTACTTCGTCTGCTGAAGCAGATGGGTTAGGTGAATGTTGCTGTGACTGGGTCTCATCATCAATATCGCTACCATCAGTATGTCTATCATCGGATAGCGCACTATTCAACATTGATCCTAATCCGGATGTATGCGGAAAATTCGCTGCGAGTACCAACGCATCTCAATCATAAGTGTCTGTAAGTTCAGAGGGAGGATTCTATGTTTCTTGGGGAATAATTTGAGACATTCTCTGTAGTTCGGGTCCCATTACTGAATTTCTCAATCCTCCTCCAGTCTTCCTTATTTCTCGACGATTTTCACAGATCGCTTTCTTCAGTACCTTTTTCTTACGTCTCCAGTACTCCTTTAGCTGAACTAAAGTGCGACTTCAAAAGCCCAGAGCATTAAACTCGGTCCAAATTTGTTTCCAATACTCTTTCTTCTCAAGAACCATGGGTCTTGAAGTGGTTTTGTCCTCTATAACTTTGGTTCGGTCATCCATCGATGATCTCCATAAGTGCTGCTGCCTCAGCCGGAGTGAAGTTTCTCGCCCGTTGTCGAGTCATGCTGTCCTATTGTCTTTCTGAGGGAGACTTCACTTTTTATCCTCTGAGCTGACGTAGAATGATAGCGTAATTACTATAAATAGAACTATTACGCTAAAACGTCACACTTCATGATGGATAAATTAATCATCGATGGTTTACTAACCATCGACGATTAAACTTGGTGCATATCGCCTGCGTTTTAAATATAGCCATCTGGTTAACAAACCACAGGTTAAATCTGTGGCTAAGCTATTGTTGGTGCATACGGCCCTTTATGACTAACTTGTTGAACAAGTTTTTTTGTAGTTTTTACTCATATGTAAAACGGTCTTGAAGTCTCTTTGTTGATGAAACGCCCTTATTTGTCGAATTCCAAAATAAATAAGTAAAAAACCGATTTAGTGGCAAGCGTACCGCCACATCCAAACTTCACCAGTATTCATACTTCGGAGAACTTCGCTTCATTCCATCATTTTGTTGTATTTACCAAATTGCAATTTAAAGGACAGTGTCTTTTTCATCAGTGGTTTAAATATATAAGCACACATGTTAAAGTCAATCAGTTATCAAAAAGAAATTTTGTCCAATAGAAGGCTAAGAAGTTACAAGCGTAAAAACAATGGTACTTGCATAGTATTATTATTTAACAATAAAGACCTGTCAGTTGCGGCAATGAGTACAGATTCAGCGACGCGAGTATTATTCGTTCGGGCAATGACATAGAAAACTGAATTATCATTCACATAATCATGTCCACCTAGTTCTATCGACCTTTGAAGGCACGGGACCCTGAAGTACTTGTCGTGTTCAAACTTAGCTTGAATAGAGATTCGACTCTAATACAAAGGAGAGTTACCTTTTTACTTTGCTCAATATCAAGGAGAATTTGATTAACCCTTTGAGCCCGTATACCGTACACTATACGGTATGTTATCCCACATCAGGTTCCGTATACCGTATTGCATACGGTATGCAATTTTTATTCGTTTTCTCAGCAATTCAAAGCCAATTGATTTATCTGTAGTGACCCTTTGTTGAAAGAATGAAAATTCTGCCACCTAACAAGCGGGCAAAACACGTTGTGCGTCCAGAATCTCGAGAGAAGAGATAGAGCTAACATACTGTTTTTCACAGACAGCCGGTTAAATACCTCGGCAAGTGTGGATGAATGTTCACTCAAGGGCCAATCACGCGTCGAGGATGACGTCCTTCCTTCATGCCATCATTGCTGTCTACCTGACCTCAAGTCCCAGGCTCAATCGTCCGGTGTTGCGTGAGATAACTATTCATCGTCTCAGTGGCAGACACTATGGAGGTTTTCTTCCAATGGCCCCTAGTGGACTGAGAAGGCAGACCAAACCATGCAGAGTGACCTATTATGCACGTGGCCTCAGAACCCACACGGGAAAACCAGTGGAGACGATCTACATGTGCAAAGACTTCTCAGAAGTTAGACTTCTCAGAATAGTTATTTTTAGCAATTTTTGTTCATTATTAGATTTCATTTATTTGAAAATATTTTTAGAAAATACATCTAGTTTTTACCTCAAATGTAATAGAGGGATAAATGACGACTTTTTTCAAATTCTAGTTCGCCAAAACTGCCTTACCAAAGAAAAGAAACATACGCTACGTCCTCAAAACTTTCATATTTGGGAATAGTAGACCATCTTGGAGGCCATGTTGGATCGTGTGACCTTGAAACTGGGTCACTAGTTCAACAGCAATTTCATTTTTCTACAAGCTTGGAGAGTCGGAAATTGAAATCACGAATTAAAATAACCATGTCGACGCCCGCAAAGTTACAATATTCTCAAAAATCAAACTCGCGCAAAAACCACGAAAACGGCTCAGGAACAGGCGTGGGAATGGCTCAGGTCTCAAAGGGTTAAGCCACCCTTGGTCCTCATTACGCTGCTGTTGCTGCATCATTTCTAATGAAGTGTGTGTCTTATCCATCGAATCTTGGGAATTATCACCCGTGCATCTGTTAGCTGAGGTGTGTCTACCTGCCTCCATTTCTGTTATTGTGGGAATCCAATTTCAGTATTTCTTTCACTGGAGCCATTCACGACGAGAAAACTGTGTGATTTTGCGCCTTATATCATGAAGACTGTATGCCTAGCTTCTTTGAATTCAGAGCAACTCAGATTTACTTTCTGATACCTTTTTAATGATGATACATCATTCCGACAGTCATTTTGCACGTCAAAAATTATTTATTCGGAATGCATGGTGCATGTATAGAAACAATGCTCAGATTCACTTTAAATGAAGTAACTTGTAGATGCTGGAGCATAAATAAATGAGCCGTTTACAAAATTGTACTTGCAAATTATGGATCGATTTCTTCTGCTATGTGGATCGTAGGTGAAGAGATTTCAATTCAACAGTAAAGGAGACAGTATGCAGGATGTATAGCGACCTGCGAAACAGGGAAAACTCAGGGAAATTCTGGGACCGATTCTGTTATACACCCTGTAATGGTCATCAGTTATTGAAAAGCCTCTGATTTTCTTCTGTTACACTATAACCGTAGTGTTGCTCAAGATATATTAAATAGGGGTGCAACCGATTTGAAAATTTAAATCCGGCCGGAACCGGATTTGGAGATAAAACAAATCTACATTACCGTATGTTTGTTAATTTTTTTCCTAAATGGCACAATGCATCTATAGTAGTTACTGAGTTACACGCTTAAAAATCACATTTAACACCTATGTTGCTGCACCTGTAATTTGTCCTTAGTTTCAGGTTTAATTTGGCTGCTCACCGGCAGCCAATGAGGATTGACAAGCATCCTTCACAACTGACGAGATTGATGCTAATGTGAGCAAGAATATAGCCCGTAGGGCTGTCACGTGTGTAACCGTAGAAGACTCGATCATAATCTGAGAAGTTAGGATGACAATTCGTGTATGTATGTGCTGTATGTATGTTCGTGTCTTAACTCATGTGGTAAAAGCTGAAATTATAACGCTGAAAACACCATCAGCGTCAGTTATTAAATTCTATTCACATCGTCGGATCAATTGGCATGGACTACAGCAAACCTCTTCGACGCTTGACGTGTGTTCTCTGAAAATTTCCTCGAACTCATCGGCGGATCTACCACATATACAGTTCAAAATCGACTGTCTGCTCGACTATCTTGGATGCATTAATTCAGAATGATATAAATCTTCAACCATCATCAGTGTAGCCTACTTTCTAGTACTGTTGACGTAATCTGGCTCAGTAGGATGGGCGGCTTAATTTTATTAAGAAGTTAACAACAAAAATGCGACACGGGACCGAGCCCCGTCGCACGTATGGATAGGGTTAATGTAAGACCAAGTTGATTCATATTTTGTCACTAATTTTCTCAGTAAGATTATGATACCTAGCTATCCCGTCATTTGATGTAGACCTGTCGATGAGGCGTAACAAAAATTTATTCAAGTAATTTCCCTGAAGCGACAGTCTATTTACATTCATTTCACAACGTAGCGCAACACACGTTTCAGTCATTTCCTTGTACAAGGGAACTTCCAGAACTTAATGCCACTTGGTAAAAAAAATCGGGCTGTGGTCCTCAGATGAATGATAAATTGGATGTAGCTTACATGCGACAATAACATATCCATTCTATATGGCCTACATGTACATGTATATTGCACGGTGTGCATTGATGCAACAATGCATGAAGTATTTTAAACTACATACTAGAAATAAATATAAGTCATAAATAAGAGAATAAAATATATTGGTGTATTATAGAGCTCCTTAGAAGAATATTGAATAATGTCAGCGGATAAAATTCCGGCATCTCAGATGCTGAAAATCCGGCTGGATTTGGAAAAAGTGTCAAATCGGCGATCTGAAATCCGTTGCACCCCTAATGTTAAACATTTCTTGAATGTGGAGCACTAATCCTTTGATGAAATAATTTTTTCATTTCCGGTATGAAACTTCTTAACTTGTGTACATAGCAACGATAAATTCAAACGATGTGATCTCACTTGTAGTATGCACTCAAAAATTATTTGTTGGATGAATGATACCCCGTAATTCTGCAAAAGTGGAACCACTTGTCTTAGATGTTAGATCGTTTCTAGCAATTTGCACGTCTTGTTGCACTTCATATATAATTAATCCTTTAACGAAGTATTGTTGGATCGCTTATATCTGACATGATGAAAAACTTTATTTTATTACATAAGCATGGACAAAGGGCCTGAGCGCAAAAGAATGCATTTGGGGAGTAAACTTACTCTGATAAAGCAAGTATGTGGAAGTTAAGGTAGTGTGGTAGGATAGCTCAGTTGGTTGAGGGCCGTTCTTCTGCATGGAAAAGCAGAAGGTCCAGGGTTCGAGTCTGTCCGCTACTCTCACCGCTCTCACTAGAAGTCATTAACTCCAACCTGGTGAGAGTTGCGAGTGCGTGTAGGCTGTTCCATCCTTGGGCTGTGCCTTGGGTGAGACAGGGATGGGCTTGAACAGGCAGTATGGCCGCTTTGTACGACCAAACTGAGCGATGAGCCTAGCAAGTAATCGCCTTTGGGTCACTTAATTTGCTACTTATAAGTAACATGAAAGCAGCACTTGGCCCAAAGTCACCGAGCTTTTCAATTGAAATTTCAGAGGATCAGAGGGATGTTTTGGTAGAGGTATTAGAAATATGTTTGAATCTAGCTCTTTATTTGACATTATATGGGCCAACCGGACCCACTGCATTTTCTGGATGGATTCAGTCGGTAAGACATCCGTCTATTGACTATAGCATTTTATGCCTTGATGAATGGGTGGGTGATTGCTATTTCACAACTATTAAAAAAAATTACTTGAGGAATGTCCAATGAACGCCACGCAAACGTGGTCTTGAGCACATCTTGATCCCCTAATAGAAGCATTAAAACTGTATTCCACTTGCATACTTATATCGAAATGCCCTGCATAGAACATATCTTTCATCAGCGTGCAATGAAGGCAAATGACCCAGGTAGCAGAAAGCAGATCTGAGCATTTATTTTCTCCTCTCTGTTCATTGCAAGGAAAGAGGAATTTATTATTTAGTTTAGACTTAAGATTTTTTGTTTTTTGATGGATAGACTGCTGAAAACTTTGTGGGGCCTATCAATTGATCACACGAGCAATGTATTTATGTACTCATTTACGTTCGGTTTTTCAGATATATGTCTTTAAGAGCAAAAAAGAAAAAGGAATCTCAGATGATGAACGACAATGTAAACATTACAGAAGAGACCGAAGAATCCGAAAACACCAATGCAGAAGACGACAATATTGCGAAACGGCGTGTTACCTTTCCCTGTGATTTAGTCACAAGCTATTGCGAGCCTCCAAATCCTTGGGCCGGAGGTAAGATTTATTTGATTTTTGATGATTTAGTTGACTCCTTTCAATTATCGATTTTCCTCTGCTATTACACTAACATTTATAGAACGTTTAAGCGTCAGAAATCCCAAGTAGAATGAAAGCGATGTGTTTCATGAAAATGATCTGTCTTATCGAGGACCTTTCATCCTTGCAGCAGTGCTCCGATTCCTGCTCTAATTCTACCCAAATGGTCGGTATCTAGGCATCTCACCCGAAGCTTGTATTACTACGTGTCTAGAATTTTGCCTACGCATTGCCTAATGTAACATTTTGTCGCGTCGTTGTGTTGGTAGAAATATTTGAGTCTATTTACTAAAAACTTCTCGAAAAATTTAAATTATCTTCGACGATTGGACCAAATATTAATCAAGGCTCTGCTGTTTTAATCTACTTGTCACAATGGCCAATGCATTTTTGTTCGGGTGAGGCAACATGAGTGCCATGTTGCATTGGCGGAGACTGAAAGAGAAACAACTGTTTCATCGCATAAATTACTTGCACGAAGCCTGTCGGCGACGCCCGTCAGGCGGCACGTCGTATTTACAGAAACATAATGGCTAAACAGCTGTATATAGAGTAGAGATGAAAAGGAAGTATATTTCTGTAGACCACACCCCTACGCTTGTCTTTAGGATTCCTCGCCCACACGAACCGATGCCTTTTGGAAATATTCAAACCGAGCCAAGCTGAGCCGTGCGTTGTTGTAGCCGACGATCCGTAGTGATCTTGGGTAAAGCATTGCTAAACTTTAATCTGATAAGTCCTCTAACATTTACCGTATCTAAAAAATTATCATCGAATTATTGTTGAGGAAACATTCATTTACATTTGCCGTTACAGTCTTGATTAAAGTCATCAACGGTAGCAGTACGATGTTCTGAATAGTTCACGTTACATGGTTGCAATTTTGATGTATAGCTAGGCCTCTACATCTTCTGTTGCACTCCTACAAAATTTTTTAGGCTATAGACTTTTTGCTTTCTATTTTCTCCAACTATCGTAAGCATGTATTCGATAATGAAATTTCAAGAACGTTTCTCGCAGCGAGGACTACTCTTTGAGGAAAGGCGTAAGGATCATAGCCATTGACAAGTTATGAAGAACCCAGCCTACCACGCTTTCACAACACATTCCATCAACATTAGCATGAATATCAAAACTTGTATTTATTGAGTTCAGGCAAGGGAACTTGGATTATTAGATGTTGCTCTTATGTTTCTAGCAGGTAAAGATCTAGACCTACACGTAGATCCACAATGATCCATTGTTATCGCTCAAGATCAAATGTGAGAGCGTACATGCGTACTGACATACTCAGATTTTAGATTGATCGTTGTGAGTTCGGGTGCCCTTTCTGTCGCTTGCAATGACAGCATTTAAAGCTAAGCCGAAGCGGGGAGCCACTGCTCTGCGAAAAGGCCGAACCGAGCCGTTGGTAGATTATTTCAAGCCGAGATTCAGTGCGCTCGGTTCGCCTCAAGTATACGGTCGACTCTCGATGCAAGCGATGACAACAGCCGGTCCCAAGGTGTCGCTTATATCAAGAGTGAACTATTTCTATTTACAAGCATTCCCATTGTGATCATTGCCAATGTCAGTTTGAACGAAAAGTCCTCAATAATATAGATAAATTTCAGGAAACGCATCGCTTCCCTTAAAATCTTTGTAGCGCTCAAATTTTTACCCTTGCCCAGGGTTAATTTCATAAATTCAAGAATGCACGACTCTTGATCACTAACTTAGCTATTAAAGAAAATAGGCCCACTCAGAAAATGGTGGGTGAAGAAAAGCATATACGTAATGAATTAAATGTAGACTTGGAAAATGAAAATTTTAGACCTCGTAGAGGATGCTATTGTTTCGTACTACTTAGCATAAAAATCGACTGCTACTGACTTGAAAGCAGAATGGACTTGATGAACTTGCAGGCATGCGAATTTTTTTTTCAAGCACAATGGAAATTGAACTGACAGCTATATTCAATTTAGTATTCAACCTTATCTTCTCACTTATGCAATTTGAAATTTAGTGGATAGCCTGAGATACCCACTCAATTTTCTATTGTCAGCATGAATTATGGAATGAAGAATAAAGTTTTCAGTGACGTGCTCATGGGTTTTGACTAAATCCACTGTGTCAAAATGACATTCTCATGAAAAAAGTTGGTTTAACGTCGCAACTCCCCCTTATTGGGGCTTGGAAGATGTTGACATGGTCAGATTCTCCTCTGCAGCATAGTGATCTTTTAGTCCGGATGCCCTTCCTGACGACTTCCAATGACACTTTCGGGGCTCGACCTCGGGACCGGAAGATCGCTAGGCCAAACACTTAACCACTGTGCCACGGAGACCACTAAATTCTTATGCCATAGTAAATATCATAACAGCCAAGAAATGGAGTAGGTTTAACAGAGGGGCAGTCTAGGAAATAACCTGGACCTTCATGTATAAAAAAAAGCATTTTTGACTAGTCAGAATTAATGTAGACGCTGGAATCGTACTTGTTGTCCTGATTTCCCTCAGATTTTTTGTCTTGTGATTCTTTCAAAAAGACATTAATAAAAATGGTTTTGGGGTTGGGATGAGCATCAGTTGTCACTAAAAACCTTTCTGAAAAACCTACCGAATATTCCAATTTCAGGTTTCAAATTTTGTCTTGCAGGATGCAAGTTTACGGGGTTTTATCAACTTTCTGTTAAGTACTGGTATTGTGAATTATGCAAAAAATGCAATAAAAGCAAGGCATGTACTTTAATGTTGGAAATGAGATTATTGTTCTGAATTTCAAGTTAATGGCGATCAAAATTAACATGCATCCCAATTTTTTGAGCTTCGCGCTTATATTTAACGTAGCGATACTGATGAGTTCATGTTAACTCCTTTCATTGCAAGCTTAAATTCAAATTCATTAAAGATATATTATATGTGATTGCTTGCATGTGAAAGCATAATATACTTCAAGAATGTGTGCAATACTTCTTAAAGATCAGAACGTTTCCTTTTCATTAATGTATTTTGATTAAAACAAGAATTGTTTCAATAATATCTTACATTGTGCTGTACCGATTTCCGGCACGGTAGTCAATGTAAAAGTATTCATACATCCTGTATTTCACCAAATACCGGATGTTTGCATTTTAAGTGTTTCATGTCAATGTTTTTCACTTTCTCGTGGTTGCATGATTGTAACTCTATATTCAGAACATTTTGCGTCATTGTAATATTTGTTCAGTCTCTAGAATTTCACTGTTGATTAATTATTTAAGAATTATTGTAATAGAAGAGTTCGATTCATATTATCAATCAAAGTATTAGACATCATCACCGTATTTGTTCTTTATATTTTGCTATGATCAATTATATGCCTATCTATTTGAAGCTTTTGCCGTTGGAACGAGTGTCTTCATTCCAAGAGTCCGAAAATTAGCGTGGATAAGACCAAGTTCCCTGGTGATGTGCACGCTGATTTTCAGACTGATTGACTGGCGCTGATGTTCACGTGAATGTTAGCAAGCCTGCAAGTTGGCCATATGGGCTTTGCCGGAAGCAACCTCCATGAAGTGAAACTTAAATGTAGTGTGAAGTGGATGCATAGAGGATGTGAAAAAGTACAATGTAGTCTAACCGTTCTCGATGTCTCACTATTCGCATCAGTCAGCGCCCATCACTCAAAATCAGGTCATCGCTCATTCCAGCATCAGCATTGATGGCAGTATCTTGGGAACATTAAAACACTTTCTCTATTTGAAAAATGTTAGCGATGCGAAAGAAGGTGTACACCTCATGGTTGCAGCACACATGCAATACGCTTAGAGCAAATTGTGAGAATTGTCGGTATTCCTAACTTTTAAGGCTGCCTCACTTCGTGATTCAAGTTCGATAAAGCTCATCATCAGGATATTTATTAAAAGTTTGTTGGTCATTCTGTGACATATTCCTACAGTTTTAGATGCCGCATTTCATTATTTAGTAGTGTGGATGGAACTTCAAAATATGAAATATTGACACTGTTTTGGTGCCTCCATCTTAGATTGAGAAGAAGACACACAAACTCTCCCGAAATTTATATATTACCGGATCAAAAATTTAATTAAACAGAAAATACAAGGTAAAAATCGGCAAACGTTTCGCGTACAGACGCTCGTCTATGCCTTTCTGAGTAAAGGCCTTCATGTTAGACAATTAGAATAACCGTGAAAATCGTAACAATCACCATACTAAGAATGAAATCGTCATTTGAGCACCCGTCACTGAACCTATTATTCCTCATTGTATGATCCATTCCCCATTATAACATCGAATTATTAGAGCTGAAGGAACCAAACACAGGGAGTAAACATTAGAATGAATAATTTCAATTAGCATAATATGAATAGAAATCAGTTAGTTTGCATTTAAGTCACATTCGCATGTAAAGGCAAATGTTAACTCAGAAGAAGACGCGCAAATACGTCAAGGACATCTAGAATACCATCACTCCCAGAGCACTAGCAATCCATGAAATGTGCAAACATTTTCTAAGGGACAATTTTTCAATGTGATATAAGTGCGTATGTCTTTGACAAAATGATAATTGCATGTGATTTTGTATAGCATGATTTTCAGTCGTTCATTCTTGTGGTTAGATGAAAATGTTTCCAGGTTTTTCCAGTCTCGCTAGGTATTTATTAAATGGATTGACTGAAATTGTAAATATTCGCAACGCTAATTTACAATTAATTACCTCGGGATGCGTGCAGAAGACATGGTAAAAGCAGTCGCGTAGCCAGGATTTCATTTCTTGGGGACAACAAATGTGACTTAATTAATATAAGCCTTTACTTAATAATTTCGCAAATCAGAAGAAGCCCTAATATTCATTGATATCTGATTTTGTCTTTTATTGATCATTCATGATACACGATTAACATAAAATCATGCAGCAGACCTACCAACTATCCCTGATTTTCCGGGACATTCCCGGATTTTGGAGCTGTCCCGGATGTCCCGGAAAAGTTAAAATTCTGTCCCGGATTTTGAATTTATGAACCTAAGATGGATTCTAGATCGTTTAAGAACGCATATTTCAAAAATTTGCGCTGCGCGCGTAATCTTAAGATAAGGAAACATGCATGATGATGAAGTTTGTGGATTTCTTAGTGGCATTGTCTTTTCACGCTGATGTCTTCTATTAATCATTATGTAGCCCGGATGTATTTCCTTCTATTGAGTTTAAAAAGGTAGTAAGTGTTTTCCAAATTTGCATTTGTTTTTGCGACGAATGCTGTTAATAAGGTGGGATGTATCTTATGATCTTGCCTTCAGACTGATATTTCAGTTGAATAGACTTGAGACCATACTGTTGACTTGTAAACGTCAATTATGCATAAGCATTCTTGCAATATTTGTCAATATTTATCAATATATCAATATTTTTGACTGACAGGATGAGTGAGTCATGAATCAGCACACACTGCGATCGTAGCAATTGAATGGAAATGACTTAACTTAATGACACCGTTTCTATAAAAAATAATGGAAATTAAGGATTAAAATTAGGATGCGTCCTATACGCTGGCACACAGTCTTTCCATCGCTTTTGGGGTCAAATATCCACTGCGTCCTATACATGGTATCGTCCTATACGCGGGTAGTTACGGTAATAAAATTTGTCCCGGATTTTCATGTTTCAAGGTTGGCAGGTCTGATACAGCATATACAAGAAACAAGCAAATTGTGGATGTCGCAAAATCGTGTCGTGTCCTGACTACAAGCCATATTGAGACGTCCGTGACAGTACAACTAGTATCGGCGCCTGACCGACTATCTGACTCACAGAAATGAACATCTCTCGCGATCGTTGCGCATCAGGGGACATGCGAAAATTGACCAAGCGTGCTACTGTAGGATTTCAGATTCTCACATAAATAAATTAATAATTCGACAAAGAATGATGTTAATATACCCCCGTTTAAAGCACAAATATTGTCCCCCGCTCATATTTCATTTCGGGGGGCACATGTCCTCCTTGTCACCCTTGGCTACGCCACTGGGTAAAAGTCATTGCCAAAGTGCGAGCAATAACACAGTTTGCTTTCGTACTCATGAAGCTGGATGGAGTAAGTCTGTCATTGTCGCCGCAAATAATGGCAGCAGCATTGGATGGCGTGCACGAACCATTTGCTTGAAATAGTTCTACTGCTTTGCGCGATTGAATGCTGTACACGTGACTGTGTGATAGCGCTGGCCGGTACTGCTGTCGATCGCCTGCACTTTTCTTGCATCATCTATTGCGAAAGGTGTTCATCAGCTCGCTTACCTAGACGCCTCTCTGTGCGTCCAACCTACATGTATGTCTTCACAGTTATATCATCCACCATCCATCGAGGGCTTCTCGAGAAAGGTCAATAATTTGAAGATAAAACTCAATTTCAGTGATTACAGCCTACTGTATATTTGAATTTGCAGCGTTGCAACAGTTTTCGACAAGTGAATTCATGTGTCACCTAAATCAGCTCTAAGTAAAATGGCTGTAGTATTTGCAAAACTGTAAGGTTACTTGCAAACTTAGGAGACATAAGCGAATACAAATGGAAGGGGACAAAGTCTCAAGCAGCGATATTCATTTTAGGAAGTCTGTTTACTTATTCAACTCCCTGGAAGTATCCTGCATAAAAGGAACACTATCGTCACCTTAAATCTGGCTGTGAGACGCAACATCTCATGTAAGCCCTGAGGCGATGATAGCAGCGGTATTGCATTTCAGATAAATTACTGTTTGGAATGACCCAAGTCAGCTTCTTACTTTTTCTTTTATCTTTCTGCTTTTTCACCTTTTCATTATCTGATTTTCGATTTGTTTTAGGTGAAATGCTCATGTTATCAAATATGATATTATTTCTACATTTTCATTTTTATCTCTCCTGGGCTAAATATTGGGCATAAAAGTCTTTATCAAAAACTGAAATTATAGGAAGGATTGTAGTTAACAAAACGAGTTTATAATAAAAAGACTAATTAATTTTCTTCACGTTCTACAGTTGTCTTTCATTGTAGGCATTTTTTGAAAGGATGGGAACAGTAGATTTTTCACTCGGAGGTTTTCCTTGAAGGTATCAATATTCGAATGCAACGGCATCCTTTCCTGTTCATTCCTCACTGTAGTCCCTGCAGTTTGAACATGCAGAATTCTGTCACATGATGAAATTACAATGAAGTGTTGATGAAAATTCGAAGCCAGAGCGAATGATATTAACGAAGGTCATTGTCGAGATCTTTATCAAAGGAGGCACTGACCACCTGATTCAAAGTTTGGAAATCCGATACAAGTGACAAAATTTCAAGTGCTCCGATCAAAAGGTGCAATTCTGCCAGGTGTTCACATCGGGAATGATTTGAAAAAAACTCAAAAAAATGTATAACGATCTTCAGCATACTGAATAAAGGTCCGCCATTTTGAATATTAGACTTTCTCCAGAAAAGCCCCTGATGGATGATTTTTACCATCATATTTGAAATCTACAAATGTCAAATTGCATGCTCATGAATAGGAAAGTCTTTTTAAAAATGAAACGACATCGTGCCCGTGACCGTGTTCCATTATTGAAATTCCTAAATCCTCAATCCTCCATGTGTGTGGTCTCCCTGGGACAGTGGTTAAGTGCTCAGCCTAGCGATCTTTAGGTCCAGAGGTCGAGCCCCGAAGGTGTCATTGGAAGTCGGCAGGAAGGGCATCCGGACTAAAAGCACTACAACGCTCCAGAAAAGTTCGACTTTGTCAGCACCGTCCACGCCTCCAGTCTGCAGGAATAGTAACGTGAAAACTTCATTCATTCATTCATTCAATCGTCACCTTAAGATTTGACGCAGTAAGCGGCTTACTTGGGTTCGCCTTAAGGCGCAGTAAGGCATAAATGAAAACAGTGATAGCAATTTGGGTAAAGTTAATGATTATGGTAAGTAGAAATTTTAGCCTGTGTCATAAGCCGCACCTGGACCATAGATTACGAAGCTTGTCAACTGGTCTGAAATTGACCGCTTATTGCACAAGTCATGAAAGAATAAAGAGAGGATTGAATCCACATGATTTGATCAAATGGCAGAAGAGCAAGTGCACGTGGTCTGTATAAGTTGTCACTGAAAAACTTGATCAATCATGGTCAACCCTTTCGTGTGCTGAATAGGCCTATCATTATGCTAGCATTCAATATCCCTTAAACTAGTTGAAGGAATATTGAATGCTTGCATAGCTGTGGGTGATTGAGTAATGAATCAACCAAAAAAGTATCATCTTCCCATCGTGATTCCTTGAGAGGATGCAACTCAGCCGCCAGCAAGTCTGACACGTCTGACTCACTTAAAAAAGGGAAACAAAACATAAATGTGAGCCCTGCACGGCCTGGTCCTTGTTCAGCATTTTTACCACCTGCTCGTTCAATCAGGTAAACTTTTCGTAAAATTTCTGATAAATCGAACCGAGCTTGGTCCAAACTCGGGTCGGCCTTGCTTCCAGGCCAGTCGCTAGACTACTCTTCGATGATGATGGATGGGCCATTTTCGCGTAAAGTTTCGAAAAGTAGCTTTATCTCAACGAGGTGCTTAGCAGACAGTACTGCAGATCTACGATTATGTACATTTTTGTTAGATTTCATTTCATGAAGCAGACATTAATGCAAAGAAAGTAAGGAATATACTCTTCAGGTCAGTTTCCTACAACACAGATAAAAAATCATCGTTGTTTTAAATGACTAGAACATTAGGAAGTGGAAGTCTTTCGGCCTTTGCTAATGATTTTGTAAAGTTAAGATCGTAAAACGGACTTGCTGATAATTTTTTGAAGAGATTCAGTTTAGTCTAACCTTGAACTGATGGAGATGATATTAACCTTCATTCATTTATCGAATGAGGAATCACGCCCTTTCTGCTGTTGCTGCAAAGCCCATGACCTGGTGCAGCTGGTGACTTCGAATTTCGAAAAGCGTCTGCCTTCGTTGGCCTTGGACTGGAAATTACTAGGTCCGTATTTTGTTTTAGGGCTTTCAGGACGCTCATTTGATTATTGATACTTTTCGCAAAACGCCTTTAGAGAAGTCTTTAACATTAGATGCTAACACAGCTTTTAGTTTGGAAAGCACAGCGTGCAAAGGAGTAATCTATTTTAGGCAGCTGGTTCGGGCACGTATTCAATGTTGCTAGCATTCCTTGCAGCGCTAATGATGGCATCATTCTGTGCACTTTTACGAATGCCGATGCAAACTGTGCTATTGCTAGGATTGCGAGCACCTCCATGGTAGTGACTCTTGGTATGTCCCTTTATTCACTTCACGTGAATGCAATGTCTTCCGCACGCGTCCCGAAGCACTGATCGAAGAGAATCGCTGAAAGGTCTCGAAAATGTGACATTGCATTGTATATTCTTTATAAAGAAAACAATTGCAACTAATAAAATGTTTTAAGATGCAACTATCACATTATAGACCTAAGATGGAAGTATGAGCACGGTATTCTTTGTGTATGCATTTTCGGAAGGAAGATATGGGACCTTATGAGGGCTAAGTAGGAAACTATTCATGAAACTGCTGTTTCATAAAATATTCATTTATCTCTGATAAGGTCTTCATAAGTTTCAAAGTATCGTAAGAAATTGATGAATGTGGAGTTGCGAGTCCGATATGCAATTACAAAGGTTTTAAAGTTTTCTACAACACATAATTGCAGTCTGTTTTTTTTTGAAACTATATGCAATTCAGCTATTCGCAAGTTTGCGGAAAAAAGCCTAGGAACTATGCCACAAATCAAGGATTTTGTTTTGCCTATCCGGCAGTCGGGTCGACCTTTTGGGCACCGCAATCGATCGTGTTGCCAAAAACTCCAATCCCCTCAATTCTCGATGAATGTAGGGATTATGTATGTCCCTGTTATTCAAAAAGGCTTTATGAGTAATTCTGTTGCATGACATCCAGTTACGGGAAACTATCGAAGCATCTGATAAAGGTATTCAAAAATAGATACTGGTTTGTTTCTTATTTTGTTGAAGGTACATTTCAAAGGAAAATCTAAGTAGAGATATGAGGATGAATTTGTTTGTCGCAATAATTGGGTTAGCTGTAGGATATGTACTTGAATTTAAAAAAAAACGTATATCCCAAGAAATTTCCGTTCTTATTCGATGCATAAGCCAAAATATCACGCCTGGTGTGTGATGAAATTAAATACTTCTTTTGGTGGGAATTATTTACTTAAACATTGACGCGATGTTCATACTGTATATACTGCAATACTTGCTCTTTATAAAAGTACATTTAAAAAGATAGAATATATTATGCACCATGCCTGATTAATTCAGATGACCGGATTTCAAAGAAATAATTTATCCTTTAGCCATTAAAGCATAGTTTTAAAACTTATATCCAAGGTTTTTGTATTAAAGAATCCTAGCTACAATAGGTAGGTCAATTCCTGATCTTTCAATAAGAAATAGAGAAACACGTTTTTTTGGAATTTTCATATACGTATGCTTTGAAATTTATTGTATCTAAACAAGATAGTACTGCTTCGGAAGTTTAAGTTAAGTTTTTGTTCTAGTATTGAGAATAACTTTTATGAGAAAGTATTCAAAGTTTTTGAAGAAAGTTGCTATCCGGAATCCAGCCCAACTACAAGCAAATGAGCGATGATTGTTTTTCTTATCTGACAATTTTCTTTCGTAGTGTGCACCCATTACAAATTGATGGTACGATGTACGAATGAATCATAGCGTGTATCTGTAAAAAAGTGTTACGGTTTTGCTATTGTAATCGACCAAACAGTTACTTTAAAAATAGAGACAACATCATTGCACTTCAGTTCACTTGATGGACCGTGGATAAGATCGTAATACCTTTTTTATTGTTGCAATTGTTTCGGTGATTATTATCAGATTCATTCAAGTTTCATGGAGATGACTAATGTTCTGAAAACAGTGACTGAAACACCCTGAAACAGTGACTGAAACACCCTGAAAACAGTGACTTCTCAACCAGTAAGTGATCGAGGTTTTATCGGTTCAGAAAATGGTTTGCATAAAGGGAGTCGGAAGAAATTCGATGTATGAGGTGCGACAACTAAGTTATCGGACTGTTTGAAGCTCCATCTGAGTCGATTAAATTAACACAGTATTGTTGAAATTTCTCGAATGTGGAATCAATGAATAATCGAAGCCATCTGATTTCTTCTCGCTCTAACGTTGTGTCAAAGTAAGTAATTTAGTCAATTGTCAGATGTAAATTTGTCAAAATTCAAGAGAATCATAGAAGAACGGTGTTCAGCGCATCAATTTCAAATATTGCGCTAAGTTGAGAGTAACATTTCTGAAACCATGTATATGTGTGGACGATGCCTGCAGGGGAGTTGCTGTATATATTGCAATGACAAAAATCATTTAAGAAAGAACGGAGGAATGGTCGTGACGACGAGTGACCTGGACGGCCGAAACATACAAACGATGGAAGCGGTGACCACACTGTGCACTCGTAAAATCAGGTGAAAGACAAACTAAAACTATGATGGTCGATCAGTTGCTATTCCAGAGAAGCAGCAAGAAAATCTTTAATGATGAGAAAAAAGTTCCAATGAAAGATCAACGATGAGCAAGAGAAAAATCGGGTTGATCGATTTGCTTTTATTGTAAAACAATGTTCGTCAGTCAATCAAATCAAATGTCTCGAAATTCTGAGCTGTTCGAGAATGCACACAGAAAATGACCAAATATTTTGCATGATAATTGGATTATGCACCATGACAACGCACTGGCGCATATAGCATTGAATGTTCGTGTTTTCTTAATTTGTGACGAATCATTTTTGACATTTTCCAAAACTCAAAACTGCATTTGAAGGTCAGAGGTCCGAATGCATTGCTGCTTTCCAGTAACATTCACAAATAATTTTAGGAAGCATCCCAAGCGTAAAGTTTCAAAAATCCTTTTCACCAGCGGAAAGATCTGATTTGACAAATTACTTTGTATCTATTCAGATTCCTTGAAAATTTAAAAAGCGATTCGTCTGGCGAAACGATGTGCTTGTAGATTATAAGCTTGTTGATGATGTACACCTGCTTTGAGTGGCATTTTTGGAAATATCGGAATAGGGTAAGTGTGCATAGCATATTTGATAAATCCGGGAACTTGACTGTTACGTTTTGTATCGAGATTCCTGTCATTGTTGGATATGTCATCGGAGTACAGGCTTCATCATCCTGAGAAATGAATGATGAATGGTTTAACGTCACTACACTCCCCTACTGGGGGCTTGGACGGTGCTGACATAGGCAGACTTTGACTGGAGCGTTGTGATCTTTTAGTCCGGATGCTCTTCCTGCCGACTTCCAATGACACTTTTGGGGCTCGACCTCTGGACCAGAAGATCGCTAGCCTGAGCACTTAACCACTTTGCCACTGAGACCACAAAACTTAAGAGCCTTTGAGACAGGGCCCATAATTCAAATGCAGAAGATGCCAAGGTATAATGCAAACACAGCCCTCCAACAATCTAATCTAGGATTATGATTGGAGAAGGCGATGTCGGCGTCGTGGAGTCTTTCTGTTGCCTCAGCGATGTTACCGACCTGTCCGGTCCTTGATATTGTTTTGGCACTACGACCTCGCTCATCGGAACGACGGGGAAGGCATACCGAGACTTGCTACCACAGTGCTCACCAATCGCTGCATCTCGCCGGAGCCGTGCTTTATGTGCCGGAACCGTGGATTTTGAGATCCGAAAACAAACATGGAAAGAAATGAAAACTGCGACTTGAAATCGACCATAGAATTCTGTGTTCCAGACAGTTAGTGGGTTAATCCATTGTAAATCAGTTATCGCTCTACTTTAAAGCAAAGTTGTTGCAAGCAGAAATCAATGAAGAATCTAAGAACCTAGCTTCCCTTTGAATTAAACCAGGAATCCCTGTCTTGAATTACGGCCAAACTCTGCATATCAAGTTGTTAGTAGTTGGCATCAATGCTCAATATGCTGCTGGAACAATGTCAGAAGTGTGACACCAGTGGCTAACTTCTGTATTATTTCAGACTGTTTATTTTGAAATGAATAATCGGTTGCGTAACGATGGCTGTGACACGATTTCACGCTATTGATGGATATTGTCACAAAAGTTCGATACCTAATTATCATCTAGACTGTTAATTTTAGCGACAGCTGGATTGCTTACGCAGTTGTCGAAGTCATGTAAAGCAAGATCCGAGTGAGTGTGCTGTCATACGACCTCGTAGCGAAATGTTGTTAGTGTCGAGTGAACGAACTTGTAATTTAGTTTCGGACAATCTCTGAATGTATGTTTACTAATCGATGTTTAAAGATCACATCGTTCATAAAAAATGTTTACTACGTTCGCCGCGGAATTCATTGAAATTCTTAAAGTAATATAGCGTGATTCGATGATCCTGATTAATTTGCTAAGATAGTCATTAGAAGATAAAGCAATGTTAAAGCAGATGTGTTTACTAAATAACGTTTATCAAAATTATGCAGTCTCAATACTAGAAATTGCGAGACTTTTTCACGTAAGAATTTTAACACAAATATTTGAACAGAAACAAAGGAATAAGTTTCAAAGTAAATCCGCGGTTCGCTAGCTTGCACATACTAAAAATAAAGTATTTTCGTCGTAAGTCAAGTTTGAATGTCGGTAAAATGAATTTGCTCGAGCGAGAGAGACGTGATGGCACACGACGATGAATAGGATGAGTCTGATCATTCACTACACTCATAAATAGCTTAAATTAAAGAAAATTCCGGCGATACTCAAGAGGCAAAACGTATGCACGTGGGCAACTTGATGTACCACACACAATTCGATGTTCCCGACTTTACCCTGATCGTAAGAGGTCGCATTCTTTCTTCTGGGGAGATGTAAATAGAAGAGAACTGCATTCCAGTGTTCTTCGAATTATTCGGATGTAAATTTCCACAATCACCTGCCTCTGATGGAAGAGTTTCAGCTGACGAAGTGCACATAAACGAGATGAAGCTCGTTTGGCGATATTTTCGCAATGTCTTGACCATTTCAAATGGCTGTCAAAAGTACCTCCCAGCAGTTTAACACTGTTCATGACAAGACTACTGGACAATGCATATCTTTGATTATAATTATATGCTTTATATACTGAGATTAACATTTGCTGGCTTTTATTACTACTGAGTGTCATGAAGTTGTCGCTAATCCAGCCACAAACAGTATTAAATGGAGGTAAGGCGGAACTGACATAGGAGTCTTTGCGAACTTCTCCACAGATAGTAATATCGTCGGAGTACTTGACAAGAAGTCTGTTAGAAATTTCCTGCATAATGAGATCGGACATGAAGTAAGTGAAGAAATAGGGTCCGATAGAAGATCCTTGTGGAATGCCGCTGGTGATAGGAAGGTAGCAGTTAATCTTGTGATTTTTCCATTTAACACGCTGGAAATGGTTATTGAAATTATCCTCTAGCATTTTACTTCGAAGAAGATTGTGCGAAACTTTATCAAAGACCTTGACTAAATCAATGGTGCAAAGATGGCAACAAATAACATCCATCCTTTTGCAATTTGCAGAAATAAGATTCTCAACTTCTATGACGGCACAATTTGTTGAGCTTTTGACTCTGTATCCATATCCATAAGGTAAATATTGCATAAGATCCACGATGTATATAGAAACTTGAAGTAAAGCTCAAGTAAATCAGCGCATTCATGGTTGCAAAAGTATTGCCTTGATTTAAAAAAACTGGAAAACTAATTGTTTCAAGTATGTGGGTTTCTGATATAGGTATGTTGTTACTCTGAAATGATCACTTCTTTTGTAGGTGTGACAAAATACAGTTTTTTTAGTAGGAAAGTATAATTCGCTAAACTTCTTTGGGAAAAGTCCTGCCAACATTCTGTAATCATGATATTGTTCAGAAAATACTACAATGAATTTTGCAGTAGAAATGAGCTGAAACTTATGAAAAGTATTGTTCAACTCAACCTCTTCTACGTAAATTGTATCTGTATTTCACCGAGAAAGCAAAACTTCTTTGTTTGAAAATCATGTACTCGTGCAAGAACTCCACCCTCTCTTTTATTTGAGGATTCTCTGTATAGAAGTTACTTTTCAACTAATTCTACACATTGACCTCTCCTTCAGTACCACAATGTACTACCGATGAACTGATCTCGGCGTATAGATCATCGTGTGAAAAACATGAAGTCCGTCCAATCTCCATCGTCCTGCAACAATTAAAGGTGAAGTGATTTCTATCAGATGTATTACATGTTTTGGTAACGCTTTGAATAATCTTCCTTTTATAGGGGATCGATGTATCAATTTGCAATGATCGATACGAAATGCTGAGTTTGAGAGGTGAGTTAAGTAATTCGCTCAAAACTTGTTAATAATAATCAATGATAAATTATTATCAGTAAGTAAGGATTACTTCATAAGTATTTAATTTAATTTGGTTTCATGATCATGATGTAACTAAACTAAATATTTTTACTTGCAAAACAATCCCTACTTGTGATCTTATGTGAGAATTGGTAATTATTCCTGTTATACTCTTTTAGGTAATAAATTAGATGTGAAACATATGGAAACACTTGAAGAAATATTCAGACGTGTACAATTCAAGAATCTGGATTTTGAAGACACCAACATGGATGATGATGTAAGTGCTTTGAGAATTATATATTTTTCATCTCCTTTTGTAGCAGTCAGTTGAGCAGAATCGTCGAATATTAGCCCTCAGTAAAAAGATTATCATTTTAGAAAAGTTGTGAACAGGGAGACCAAAAAATGCGGGAAGATATTAATCATTTCTCCTATTCTATGATTCACTGCATTTCCGGAAACTGATTTGTACCAGCGCATAATCAGTAATTAGCTATGACTCGAGTTCCTCATTTTTCACCAGGTTAGGTAAAAAAGATAGAATGCGGCAACGATTCTGCGATCCCATATTCATTTATTCATGTTGTAACATCTGATTGACAGTTGACAGAGTGAGGGCCGAGCTCCGGAATTGATCAGAAATTTTGTTGACACCCAGGAGTCACCCTTGAATTTTGGCTAAATGGTAATGACAGTTAGTCATTAAATATTCCTGGAAGACGATTTAGTGATTCTTTGATCCTGGAGGTTTGAATAGCGTAGTTTCGTGATTTCAACTGATTCTAATAGAAAGGTTATTAAACTCTCCAATTTTATTCACTGTCATTGAATCTCATAGTCTAGGGATATGCATTTTAACCAGACACAAATTGCAGTAGTGCTGTTAATATTCGATAATTTAGGTATTCGAATATCAGTAAATATTCGAATACATTCGAATATATTCTAATAATTCTGTCATTAGTGGTTAAGCTATACAATTTCTATAAAATTGCGAATTTAATTCAAGTCACGATGCTACAGGAAATAAGGAGAAAAATAAGCAAATTTTGCTTATAAAACAAAATTTATAAGCAGAGAATCTAATTTGACTTAAAAAATTGAAATACGTCGAAAATCAGATCAACAGCATCCCGAATTTAAAAGAGAACAATCGCTATTGCATTTCAGAAAATGCAGCATCTTGACAGTATTCGCCGACAATCTATTTCGTTTCAATGTTATCAGTTGTCCTGCAGCAGAAAATGCTCGTTCACTGGAAACGCTTGAACAAGGTATTGCCAAAAAGTAAATAGCGGCGTGAACAGTATTTGGGAAGTCATTCTCATGCTTCTTCCACCACAGCAGGGGATGATCACCGACATCTGCAGAAGGTTCGCGCAAATATGTGTCGAATTGAGTGTTGAGATATAGATTCTTACCAACTTTGCCACCATTGATACCTGCAGTGATGACTTTATTGGCAATTTTGCTGCCATACGTCATGAAAATACCATAATCCATTTTGGCCTTTTTGCTTGGATTTTCTTGATTTGCTAACTCTTCAGTGCTCTCCTCAACGCCTCCACCGAACTTCTTCAAAGCTTCTCTCGTCAATTTGTAGCAACACCTCCGCTCATTTTGCTTTAGGAAAACAAGTTCCTTGAATCGTGGGTCAAGAACAACAGCTATTTGTATGACTTCTAGAGTCGTCGCGGAGTTCATGATCCTAGTTTGAATTCCTTGCAAAACTGAGGATTTAAAGCGCTGTATAGAAATATCATCGTTGGTGATGTCACTACTTAGAGTGCTAGCAATGAAATTCATAATTACGGGATAAACACTGGACAGAGTACAGTGTTTATACAGAGTACATCTTTGAGAACCCATCTTTTGATTTATCACGTCGAGGACACGCAAAATGGAAACAAGCTTTTCACACAAATCCCAAAAGTCTGCGTCTGGAATCAAGTCGGTTCTGGATCCATTTGCCAAACAGCTAATAAGTGACGTTTTCATGAGAATAATTGACTCCGACATCTTCAAAGTACTTCCCCAGCGTGTGTGACATTCTTGCGCAAGTTTACGTGATGCACATTCATTCTTGATTGCTTCTTTCTTCAATGACTACGTTGCGGTGGGTGAATGATGGAAATAGGTAACTATTTTTCTCGCTGTAGTTAGCAAATGTACGATCGATTCCGTCTGATGTAAACCATCTTGTATCGCAAGTTGCAAAGTATGACAAAAGCAGCTAATCCGACCTCTGAAGGGAAGCAGTTCAGACACTGACTTTTTAATGTTGGCTGCATTGTTTGTTACAGCGAATAGGAGCTTCGGCTCCAAGTTCCAATCAGACAAAATTCCATCGATCAATGACGCCAAATTTTCTGAAGTATGGCTGCCTAGGCATTCTCGCACCTCAATACAATTTGAATGCAATTCAAATGACTTCACATAAGATACACTCAATCCAACAAAGGATACGTTGTGGCTGCTTGTCCAAGTATCTGTACTGATGGCACATACGATCACATTTTTGTCACCTAATATGTTTTTGAGGATGCCCATTTTTTTCTCATATTTCGAAGTTACGAGCTTCCTCAACGTTTGACGACAAGGCATTTTATAGGCAGAATTCAAGCAGCCAACAAAAGCTCGGAAATGATCGTTGTCCACAAGATTTAATGGTTCGTAGGATTTTGTCATAAAATTTATCAATTTCTCTGTGATGTTGTCATTTGTGATTTCGCTTCTTTTTCTGACCGGAAGAAAACCGGACGATATCAGGTTAGGCAACACGGTGCGATGAGACGACAAAGAATCTTCAGACATTGACGAATATTGAGATGATGGATCACTGAGATTACAAGTAGAGGACTAACTGGACGACGGACACATGAAGACACATTTTCAGTGGCAGGCACTGGAAACGAAGAGTTGTTAATTAACTCGCGCTCGTAGATATCGTTGTGAATTCGCTGAATATGATTTTTCAAATTGGTAGTAGTTCCAAGATATGACAATACATGACTTCGGTTTACTTTGCATATTGCCTGCTTCCTGTCTTTGGTAAGTGTAAAGTAATTCCACACCAAACTCGTCTTCGGCATCTTGGCAATCACTAAACAAAGCGATGAAGATGAGGACGGCAGAAGGTAGCTGTGGATATCCATGAACTGCTAAAAATAGGAATGATGCTATTGGCTAGCCACGGTTCGAGATGTAGAGTTATCTCGAATGTGTGCTTCTCATACATAGTGTGAGACTGATCAAAAATCTCGCCACAATGAACCAATAATGAAGGTAGCTTAATGCTATGCATCCATGGAGTCAGTGGTAGTCATGGAGATCAGATATGTTGGTAGTCTTCGAAAACTTGCTCGGCATGCTGCGTTCGGGATTCATACCGTGAGTGCATGCCAACAAGCAGTAACAGACAATCGAGGGAGGAACATAGAAATCGCGACATCAGCACGGACGAACTTATCATCAACGATAATAGGTGACACACTCTGAGAAGATGCCTACTCCTCGCCGACAACATTATGACATTGCTTTAGTCTCACTTTATTAGACGACACACCTCAAGGGATAATATGCATAGGATGATAAGCATGATATATAAGTCATTAAAAGCATTTCTATACCTGCACTTAAAGGTAGCTTCCGATTCGAATATTCGAATCAGGTTTTCCAATATTCGAATATCATTAACAACACTAAATTGCAGTAGTTTCAATAGTGATCTTGTAGATAAAAAATCCCTTAAGTTTAGGAAAATCTAGTAAATGGAACACCCCGAATTTACCGGTTGAGCGAGTCTGTTAGAAATGTAATGACCGGCATTGGGCCTCAGTAAGCACGTTTACTGCAGAAGCCGTAGACATCGATCAGAATGATGAGTTGCAACTTTGTCTCACTTACTTGAGTTACCTTTCACATGGCTCTCATCAATATCAGCTATTTTTTTAATGATGCACTTTCTAGACGGTTAGATTTCTTATTCACTGGCTCATAAACAGTAGCAGCCATCTGTAGATGCAAACTGTTACTGATTTCTCCAAGTTAAGCCACATGTCCGCGAGTTTAGCCCTCAACAAATGATTGCTTTTTACAACTATCATAGCATGAAAACGCATAAGTGTTAAAGCCACTAGATACATAACCAGATAACCAGATCATTGATCCAGGTCACTGTATTCTTTCCCCTGACCGTGTGACTCACATCATAATAGTCACCCTAATGACACGGTGACCCGATTTTATCGCTGTTTGGCATGTTCAGCAACGTATTTGAAACCGGTGTCTGTTAGTTAACCTTTGAATATAATACGGAGCCTACATACATTATCGGCCACATCTGCGATGGAATTTTGATCAAGTTTGCTTATTTCGCGACCTTGGCCATTGCCTTTTGATTTTGTGAATTGTTGAACTCTAACTTATTCGACTGCTTCATTGTCTCTCATTCTACAATGTCATCATTCCAAGTTACATCATCAGTGATTCTATAGAAAATCAGCTGATTGAAACGTTTTATGAATAGGCACAAGCCTGGTGGGTGTTTCAGTTGCATTGTAATTTTATTCACACGGTGCATCATCTGAGCTGATGATTCAAAGCATTTTGTGATGATTGTTTGTCTTAACCCCGTCCATATTGGGGGAGACGGACCGTGTAAAACTAGGCCGCTCGACCTGCGCGTGTAGGATGAGTACAGCATCATGCAAGCATGACTCCATGAATCATAACAATGTCATCTATTTTGCGATGAACTTCGAATAGAGTATTTGAAATTCAAATATTATGTAAATAGACCTACTTGCTGACTTTCCTTATTCGTTTTGCGTCCATTATTCATTCCTCATAGAGGAGGACGTTTTTCCCAATGGATTCTATCCACAATTCACGGTTGGCAGCATCACTCTCCTTCAGGCCAAGATCCTAGCAATCAGCAAGCACCTTTTCGCGCCATGTCTACATAGGGCGGCCTCTAGGTGTTGGCAACGGTCGGTTCATGCCATACGCCTTCTTGACATACGAGTAGTTATCCTCAAGCTTCCAGAGAACCTGCCTGAACCATCTAAGACGGTTCCTTTTTACGACGGCGTTGATGTCTTCTATTCCAAGACGCTGGAGAAGCATGGATGAAGCGAACCTGTCCTTCAAAGATACGCCGATTATGCAGCGGATCATTCTGCGTTCTGCTGTCACCATTGTTTGCTGATCTTCGACTTTCATGGGCCGTGTTTCACTGCCGTATATCATACACCTTCTCACACACGCGTCATACACTTGGTCTTTCATCCATAAAGGAGTCGCCCTCGATGTTAGAAATGGCAACAACTCTTGAAACTTTCACCAACCAGATTGAACTCGTGCAGATAATGCAGCCCCTGAACCACCACCGGATTGCATCATGTCACCAAGGTAGCAAAATCTGCTCACAGCTTGATGGGTGTAACCTGGCAATGAAATTGGACCGAGTTGTTCTTCACTTGTGATTGAAAAAGAACGTATTTGGCCTTGACAGGGTTTACTTGCACATGTTAATACTGCTGATTAATTTCTTTTAGAACTTATGGCAAATATACACGTAGGTTGTCAATTTTGTGAAATTTCCTTATCATTTTAATCAGTTTTGAAGTTGCCTAGGACTGTAGAGCACCGTTTCACAGATGCACAGGGGTGATTGTTTTTGAGAGGAAACTCTTCCACATGTCATATGCGCATGATAGTTGTATTCAAAGCGCTAATCAATTTTACTAAATCTCTTTCTTAGAACATTTCTTAGAACATTCATCCATTTTGGCATCGTGAACGGCGATCATAAATCTGATTTGCATCCAAAGTTCGGTAAAATTTCAAATTTTCAAAAATTGGTCAAAATTGGTGACTTTGCATTTTGAGTTGCTATTCATATTATGAAGGTGAGTGCGTCAGATAAAGTGAAGACCACCACCGTACCTCATTGAAAGTTAACACACGAAGTTCGTTGTGCAGTGAATTTCATGTGACTAGGAAGGGCTCGTCAATCGAAATCTATGATCGGCAATGATATCATTATGTTTTTTATACTGAAGATATGCCATTTTTTAGTGAAATTTGCTTAGGCCTACATCGTAAATAGATCTAGTCACACGAATTTTTCGATTTACACCGCTATCATGGTACTTTTACTGCTCTTAGCAATGAAATTGAAATTAGAGTGCATGCAGCATCGATATATTCCAAATAATGGAAGACTGAAGAAAGCAGTTTAGTCATACAAAGCTTCTTGTATATCAAAACTTAGGTAAGGCCTGTGGCCTATACATTCGACATTGCAAGTTTTGATCTAAGCTTTATACACACGAATTACAAATATGCTTACAATATGCAGATGGTTAGGCCAACAGTATCTGAAGTACGAAAAAAGGCTGAAAATATTTAGATTACAGTCAAGACTTCAAAAACATCAAGACAATGTTATTAATGAGTTGCTTGACAATTTGTGTGATAGACAGACTGACACAATAGCCTGTTGCTTTCCGCTACATGAATCAACCAGTGCGGAAGGATATGGATAGAACAAACGAAAGAGACTAAATTTACTTCAATACAAAATGCAAAGAATCTATGATTAGAAAATACAATGGAACAAACATTTTTGATGATATCATTTTATCATTGCCAATCTTTGATCGAAATGGTAGAGGATGTGCTCAGGTCGCCTTAATGTATCTCCAAGCCTGAATCTTTAATCATTTCTATGACAGTTAAGGACGTTGCACCAGCAATCGTTGTGTTTCGTTGGCAAAGGGAAAACTCGAGGGACTAAACAAGGATTGATCTCAGATCTCGAATGAGATAACTTGTGCTGTGTGTGTGCCAAGTGTGATGAATACAGCAAAAATAGATCAAGAACAAAAAGGGCCACAAGAGCACTTCACTTTCGGCGTATTTATTCTTTTTGCCAAGTATCTGCTATCGATTCATCCATGCATGAGGGTGGAAGAGGATTATCCGCTCCTAGTCAACATCAGCAATGAAATCTCTGAGGCATCTGAATGAATCAACATCATTTAGTCCAGTGCTTTTCAACCGTTGTGCGTAAATCTGCGTGCTACTCTCAATCAAATTGAAAGCAATGTGGGACACAAAATTGTTTCACGAAAGTGAACGATTCTTTGAATTGAAAATTCATGCCGAAAATCTCCTGATAATCCTTGGTTTTGTCTGCAATGTTTATCAGATTACCGTACATGGGTATTTTCCTTTGATATACTCACAGATACATTTTGTGAATTTCCTGGAGGCGTTAACTGTGATAGATGAATAATTATGCCGTTTTTCAATCTTTGTTAGACCCTCTGTATGGTTCTTGTTGTTACTTTTTGCCAGTATGATCTATGGTGCTCTGCTTGGCGGCAAAAACCTTCAATTCATCAGAAAAAATCAATTAATGATATCAAGCATAAATTGGGGTTTCTGCAGGCCTATTCTTGCCATCCCCTCACCAAATTCAAAAATTTAATTACGTCCACACTCTCAAGGGTCTCGGTGAAGTTAAATGTCTTACAATTACAAGTTATGTCATGGAATTCAATAAATTATTTAATTTATCATCCAAGATATTGAAATATATTCTCCACCTCCAAAGACGGAAATTCTGAATCTCTCAAAACGTCTTCTATCGATGGATGATGAAGGTGATGAAAGGATCTGCTGCTGAATAGGAATTGATGCAGTCCGTCGACGGATGAAAGCAGTCGAACAACTCTCAACGAATTTCTCAGTGATAGAAGGCATGAAATATCTTATCAAATCCATCATCAGCATCATGTTGAGGAATGAGCAAGCGCAAAGAAGGCTATCACAATGCTGACATCAACAAAGCATATTTGCGGAGAAAAGGTTGTTAGCGTCAGTAAACCGAGCAAATGAAACTGTAATAATCAAGGAGAAGGTGATCAACGTCAATGAAATGGAAGGCCTCTTTGGAGACCCCAGCAAATTCTACGCGATTCCACCCAGTAAGAACTTGTATTCTCATTCAAAGAATCACAAGTCAACGATAAAACTTATACACAGCTCTAAAAGAGCAATGAACAAACGTAGCTATGTACAAACGACCCAAAGTGCTGATTATCAGCACAGAAACAGTGGTTAAGCGTCTAGCAAGCCTCTAACAATAATTGGTTGAGATTTATTAGTCCCCAAAAGTAGTTAGCACAGAAGAGTTGTCAGAGGCGTTTTTAGCATCAGTTGCCATGTAATAAAATGAAACTCTAAAAACAATCTATATCAGCGACCACATAGCAGAAACACAATTAGCACATATTGAGTGCTGTCATGCAGCGCATAATATGAGCTATTGTCATTTTTCCCATGCAGTGGTCTCGAAAGAAGTTACCAATCTCCTGCTTTTAGATCAATGCATGAAAGCAGTAAGATTTCTAATCTCGGATCAGTCGGATGACGAAGCAATCGCCATCTGCAATGAATTCACTATTCACTGCAAGGCACTCAACAATAGTAACCTCTTGATGGTTGCAGAAACCAATCACCGATAGGCTGTCATAAAGTTGGCGATCACTAACCAAGATCGTAACCAAGACTGACTTAACAGACCTTCTGTGCGCTCCTTAGTGGGTTAGTGATGCTGTTAGAGATTTGTTAGTCTAACAGTGTTTCTGTGCCGTCACCCCTGGTTGTCAGCACAGTCACCTTTACTGGCTTCCCCAATTTGTGCAAATTCCTGATGGATGACTCCTATTAGACCAGTATTACGAATGACATACTCATATCGTACATTACACTTAATTGTGAATGGCTTTTTTATCATTTTAAAAAGTTTGTGCCCTAAACCACACACAATTGGATACAGTTATGTAATTTGTGAAAATATTATCTAATTGAATTGATCCACATGAAAACATGTTTGCATCACTGTCACTAGATTCGACGCGACTCAACTATTCACTAACACACCTGTCGAGGATACGGTAATTAGCCATATGGTTAAACTAGTAGACTTTGATAGCTTTTTGATTAATGCTGAAACATTGGAAGAATATCTCGTGAATTGACAGTACTAGCTTGCCTTTCATAATTTCATAATTCAGCAACAGTTGCTCTTGTCAAACTGATGGTGTTAATGTGAGATCTTCATTTTCCGCAATAATGGCTGAGTTTGCTTTAAATAGACATCCAATTATGAAATTGAAGCAATTAATTAATAAATCGAATAAGCTGTCTCCACCCAGATTTTTCAATATATCGTATTTCTTTGAATATGAGACGCCTTTGAATAAGGGACGCCCTCGAATAAGAGACGCATCCGTGAGAGGAAAAAATTTAATAAGAGACGCATGTACAAAAAATAGAATAAGAGACGCATCCATGAGAGGAAAAAATTTAATAAGAGACGCATGTACAAAAAATAGACTGCTATAGACATATTACATGCAGGTTATTGTAATGTGGTAGCTACATCCGCCTGAGCGATTATTAGGCTTACTTATCTTTGTAAAATAAGTCAGTCTACTAGTAAATACCGGGTATCATGACCAATATTGTATAATATATAAGGCTTCTTTTTGTTGTACATACGTACATGCAGGCCTACTTAAGGTTACTTCATCTACCATTTAAGTAGGCATTATACGGTAGCTTCCTTTGCATTTGGAGTCATGTACCGGTCGGTAACTTTTGCTGTAAATACTACTTGAATATCGGTATTTTCGTTTCGGCAAATTCAGATCTAGTCTACATGTATAGTGGCCAACATGTACTGGTATATGAATGTATTAGATGAGTCTACAAGATATGCTACTACAAACCATAAAACTCCTTTCATTTCCAAAATATCTGAATTATGATTACTGCTGAAATTTGCCCATGACATAGGCCAAAGTGAGGAATGCAAAGGTTACCTAAGAGAATAGTAGCAAAAACCTAAGACATCTTTTTCTAATGAAAGAATGAAAACTTGAACATTTGATAAATAAGAGACCCCCCCTGAATAAAAGACGCATCAATCAGTGATCTGAAAAAATAAGGGACGCGTCTCTTATTCAAAGAAATACGGTATTATTACTTAAAAACCTGAAGATAGCATGGATAGTCTAAAACTTAAATCATTTGTGTGCTACAGGGAACATACTGACATTTTCAAGTTTTCAGAAACGTAATTTCGTAGGAAATGTGAGGGCGTGAGAGATATCAGTTCACTTCATTTGCTGGAGTCAGTCTCCGCTGTTCTGTGTGGTTTATTCATGAAGCCTATGTCTGTTTATTACATTTTGAATGTCAGTGAACAAGGAAGTGAATCAGTCACGAGTCAGGCTCGTCAGCAAACTCACTCATCCCTTTTTGCGTCCTTTGCTTCCAGAAAATGCTGGGTCAGACGTTTGCTGCTGGAGTATGGACTTCCATTTTTTGTCGATCACCGGCGGCCGCTTCCTGTGCTCCAACGTTTGAGGCCATCTTTCACCACTTGCCTCGAGGTCTTCTTTTGTCTTCCTGCTCCTCCTTTACCATCTACTTCCATCCACATAACTTTTCTGATCCACTCTGTCTAATCCCTTCTAACCACGTGGCCAAACCAACGAAGTATTTGCCTTGTCACGATGCCTGTGATGTTCTCAAGACCCATTGCTTTTCTGATGCTGCCATTCGATTTCCCGTCCGGTAGTCCGATAGCAACGGCCATGACTCGCAACCATAAAGCATGGCTTGCCGCACACAGGCTCCATATACACGACCCTTGGTTCTCAAAGATGGCCCTTATGACGTCAAGAAGGATTGAAGTAGTCTGCCAATGTAGTCTGTAACTGGTCTCTGGTCTGTAGAGAATGTGCACATGCTGCGAAGCGAAATGAAAGGAATTGTTGCACATTCATCACTTTATGAAAGGAGAAATTTCGGTTCAGTTCTGTGTTAATTGCTAGGAAATCCCATTCACTCAATTCCATCGTTCACTAGTGATATCGGCTACTCACTTGTTTACAGAAGTGAGAGCTATTCAGGCCTGTTTCCATTTTTCAACTTATGATGCTACTCAATATTTCAGTATTCTATTTACACGTGCTTATAGGTTCGGATGCATTGGTGATAAGATTGGTTGCTTGTTGATATAGTGCTGCTTTGTATCACGTTTAGCGATGATAATTTTAAGCCAATATTTAACAACATTTTGCGTCAGTGATTTTTAACCGCGATGCCACGTGTCATTAACACAGTATACACAGACGCGTATAAATTGACACAATGTAACTGAGAATGGACACATCAGGACACCAAGAAGATCTCAATTGAATGGGTAGGATAGAAATATATGAAATTCATCACTCTGTGACGATGTAAAGTGAATTAATCGTGTAATATCGTACAAAATGAGGAATGTGAATCTTGTGAATTCTCAAAGTAAGAGATGAAGGGAAGAAGGCTGGCCTCCGACTGAATATCAAGAAGACCAAGTACATGTACACAAGCCCAAACGACTCCGGCAGTTTGAGGTTAACCGTGAGGAGTTGGAGCGCGTGACGACTTTCAGTTGTATTGGATCTTTAGTGACAGACGACGGAGCATTCAGACCTGAGATCTTGAGATGCTTGGCGATGACTTCTCTACGGAAGGATCATGATATTTCTATCCACACAAAGAAGACGATGGTTCAGTCGATGATCTTCACAGTCGCCACGTACGGAGCAGAGATTTGGACGACAGCGTTAGACACGCGCAGGAGGATTCGAGCATTTGATATGTGGTGCTGGAGGCGGATGCTGCGAATCCCTTGGGTGAAGAGAGTGCCAAACAAGGCGATCTTGCGCGTCTAAGGAAATCCTGTACCTCTGGATGGAATGCTTCTACTCCGGAGACTAGTGTTTTGTGGTTACGTTCTCAGAGCAGAGGAGAGTTTAGAGAAGGCAATGATCCTGTGAATGATAGAAAGAGGAGAGTAGGAAGACCCTGAACCAGATAGGAGGACGAGGTCAAGGGCGAACTCGGAGGAAGCCTGGAGATCGTTTGATGGAGCGCGTATCGGTCTCGGTGGAGATTTCGTTGCCATGAAGCCGCCAGTAGTTGTCCTCGACTTGGAGGCAAATAGTGAACAGTGAATCTTATGAATAATGTGGCAGAATGTATAAGTATTGGGTATGGTATTTCAATTCTTTTAAGCATATTTGTAGTCTGTACGAATGCTCAACGCGTAGCTGTGCGTTCATAATTTGACTGATGCTTGCATGTTGTGCGGCGAGAAAATTCACATACGTGTAGGTGTGCATCCAAATCATTAAATTAGGATCTAAAACTTTCGATTATGTATGTCGCGTGGCTGAAATCTGATGTAGTTCAGTGACACTGAGCCTAATTTTTTATTCTCTAACTTCTTGTGATCTAACCGCTGATTTTGCGCTTATGGCTTGAGCTGACGTTTGTAATACTAGCGAAACGTTAACTGCAGACCTGCCAACTGTCCCGGATTTTCATGTTTCAAGGTTGGCAGGTCTGTAACTGCATGCGCTAGAAACTACAGATAGGATTTTGGACAGACACCTCAAAACCTGTCACTTTTTGGTTTTGAAAAGTATGAAAATGTAGACATGTACAAAGAGCTACATGCAGTTCAAACATTCGACAGTTTTGCTAGGGTTCCACCATAGAAATATATTGTTTATCCGAAGTTGACTAGAATGCAAATTGACTCAATGTCGCGGCACATTCGGGGAACTAAGTTGGGGCATGGAACCAATGAAAAGCTTAGAATTTGCGCGTGACTGATTCTAACCCAATGATGCAGCCGTTGTCAAGTGCATCTAAGTGAAAATGCGTGGGATTTGCACAAGCGTGCCACTTGTGTATTGCATGAAGCTGAACTTTCATTCTAGAGGTTTTATTGTTTCAAATTTCTATGGTTGCCACCGATTATAAAACTTCGATCAAGAAGGCCGCGATAAGAAAAGTTTGAAAAACATCGTTTTGTAAAAGCTTAAAGACGATGTGAACACAAATGTTCGACAGCATCACTTATGACACACATTGATGCAATTAGCACTTACTTCAGTATGAATTGGCATTTCTCAATTGCAGCTCTGTCATCATAAGTAAAGCATTTTCCAGCGAGAAGGGAACAGTATCTCATCCGAAATTGCTGTTATATCATTTTGTTCCATTTACTCAGTTACTCAAACAATGTTGGCAAAGCTTGAATCTGTAATTATCAATTGCAGTAAACTACAAGCGATTGCAGATTACAGAATTTGCTATTAGAAGATATTAGTTCTGTTTTTTTTCTTTTGTCAGTCGCGAGACATATGAGAAACAGAGAGTTTTTCTTTGGGATAGCTTCGGCGTAGTTGCAAACTTGTTGTGTGAGTGATTTTCAGGGAACTTTTCCTACTAGATCTTGCGGGAGAATATAACCATTGTCTTACGATAAATCTATTTTTGGGATGATATTTTGCGCACTACTTCACATCAAGAGATACACAGATTCATTCCACTTTAGTTTCTTTAAAAGATGGAAGCTTTGCATGCAGTCATGTAAACAGTTTTAGTGCAACAAATTTAGCCGGTGCAAAAGATATTTATCACTGTCACTGCGCGGACATTGGTTCTTAAAAATGAAGAATCGTGACATCCTCTTTCCATGTGCAACTTAAACAATCATCCTTTAGATCATTCAAATTGAATTGTATAGCCTCTATGCCTATATTTATGCACTCTGTGTGTGATATATTGCAATACAAACAACCAATTTCAGCGACAAGTCTCTTTCATGTTGACAAAGCTTATCGACATGCAGTGTTTCCAAAGCTGTATTGAAGCGCGGCTTTTTTAATTGCTTCGCGGAATTTTCAGCTGTTGATTTTACATCGATTTTTTATTTTCTGTTATGAATGCCTGTTATTTTCTGTTATGTTTTTACCCTGCAAAAATGCAGTAATGAAATTTGAAGAGTTTGAATCATTAATTTTCTGCATTTGCCAGATATTATTAAGCCCTACTGGAAACAGCTATTGGAAGGGGTCCGTATAGGTGAAATTATGACATAAAAGAGTTTCATAGCATGAAAACTGTCAAATCGCATCCATGAATTTACATACTATTTGAGAGATCAAATTATAAGTTAGTAGTTCATCAAGTGAGTGAGCGTGCTTCATTTTACACATTTTCAATTTACTATTGAGTGACTGTAATACATGCTCAAGCAAAGTCAATGCTAAATGAAAAAAATTGTTTGATCATAATATTATTTGATGTTTTCAAATGACCATAATGCTGACATTTCACATGGACCATTTAGAATTTGTGCAAATCGGACAAGTATTTTTTTACTTAGATACGATAGCTTGAAGTGTCATCAATGTTAGTAACGTCGCATAGCGTTGAGTGTGTAAAAGTCCTCTTATCTGACTTGTAGAACATTTACAGCCTCAGAATTAGACGACTACTCGTCATTTGTCTGTAGATAGCAATCCCATGAAGTTCATGATCACAGTTGTACCTTGTATTCTAACTCAGTATCCTAGAGACCAATCTTTCATCCCAGAGTTCAAGTAAGACTTCTCAGTCGTGTTGCTGTGTCACTCAGTGACAGATCAAGTCTATTCTAAACCCAATGTGACTAACTTTGGCGAAACTTGAAAATGTGGTGGTGGTGGTGGGGGGGGGGGGAAGAATAGAAGTACCTGTCCGATTTTTTTTATCAGATGAAAGAAGTTAGTTATGATATTGTCTTATCTAGTAATCAGAAGTTGGCGTCAGGAGGAAAAGCATTAATTTGCTTCACCCAGAACAATCCTTCATATGGAACAATAAGCTGTGGATGTTATCTGCCAGCTGCACTCAGTGAATCATGACTCAAATTACTCATGAGTTCACTGCACTAAACTTTTCTAGGAAATTTTTATTGTTATCGTTTCAGATACTAACCGTCTCTGCTTCATTTGGAGACAGTGCGTCGAAAACCGTGTGATGGACATCTAATCCTATGATAAAGCATAAAGCGGGGGTGGGGAGATAACACATAAGTACTAATTTCGTCAAGCAAAGTCAAAAGGATACTTGTTGGAACAGTCAAACTGTAGAACTTCTAAAACTTGTATATTTTTGCTCTTTACAGTGCAAGGGTTGTGAAGATACTTAAAACTTACATTGGTGATGAAAGTTGAGAATATTTTCAGCCGATTGAGTCGCAAATTTGTGACGATTTTACTATTTCTTTCCTAGTCCTTCGATTTCAATGAACAAAAGAGGCCTCAGAAAATGCTTGTTCTCTTTGTACCTTATTCATCATCATGCTCACGCGTTTTCTAAATGAAAAGTTGCGATTTATAAATTGAGCGATTTTTAAATTTTGACCACTGTCCAGCAAGCACAATAGCGGGTAGAAGTTTATCACAACTCATTTAAAAGCTGAGAATATAAGTTCTCAATTGGCATGTGACACGATTGGAGGGCATGAGAATTGATGGAGGATTGACATAATTTAGGTGGTCTGTTTTTCATCATCTCTGGACACATGCCAATCCCTTAGAAATTCTGTGAGGAAGGGAAATCCCATGCCACTGCAAGTCTGTAATATTCTAGATTTATTTTTAAGAACAACTGATTAGTCTAAACTAAAGAAGCCAAAACACTGTGTTATACATGTGCAGTGGCGTATCTAGGATTTATTTTATGGGGACGGAATGTCGGCAATTTGTATATCTTAAATGCATTATTTATCTTATATCTCATATGCTGACCAATTCTCAATTGATCCATCTCTTGTTATGGACAAGTTTGCGGAAAGAAGTAGGCACCTGAGCTTCGTTTTATCACCTCATTCGTGACTTTTCGATCGATGCTTCAATTTTTAGTAAACAAAGTGCTATGAATGATGACCAAAAACATTTTTTCTTTGATACAAACTGTGTTCATTTACTAATTGAGCATTGATAACTAATAGCCACAAAATTGGACGAGAAATCAACACGTATTGATGCAGAAGCATGATGCATGTGTTACCAATCCATTACAATTGTAAAATTCTGACCCTCAGTACTCGAGTCAAGCGGTAATGCTCATTTTAACTTGTTTCTGAATTGATCTTAAAATTTTCGTGAGGGGTGCGGCCGCCAAGCCGCTGCCTCCCTTCGGAACGCCCCTGTACATGTGCAAGCCAGGAAATTGTAGATTATATTTACTATTCTGTAAACCACAAAATGGTATAATTACTGCACTACTAATTAATTCATTTTAACGTTCTCAATGCATGAAAATATGCATTATGTTTCGCAATTTACATTTCCTGGCTTCTTGCGCGGATTTCGGAGAAGTGCGAGGTTCAGCTTTGGAAACACTGTACATGTCAATTTCATGACTTTCACTTAAAATGATAATACGGATTCAGTAAATTCGGGATCTCAATTGCTGCTGCACCATCGACCTAGCAGACGCTCTGTTTCATGATGGTCAATGAATAGGGCACATCGTTTTGTGAAAAAGAAAGAAAGAAAGTATTTTTATTCAGATCACAAAGAGCGGTGAACCTGTAACAATATTTGAAATCACAACGAGACTTACAAAGTAAAATACGAGGGTCGTTAGAAAAGTATCCGTATTTTGAATTTTTAACATTGAGAAATGACGCCACGACGAAGCTAGGACTTATTATATCTATGGTAGTGCTCTGTCAATTGGGTATTCAAATTTCAAATCTCCAGCGCAAGTGAATTTTTTATAGATGTCTATTGTCTGTCAGATAGATAGCTTTGCTATCCGCCAATTTAAGAATCACAAATTTGTACAAGATTTTCAAATTGTTTTGTGCAATGGAAGACGCCGTCTCGCAACAGAGAGCCATCATCTTTTTCTTGTGGAAGGAAGGCAATGCATCCTCCAATATTGCTCAACGACTTTCAATTGTCTTTGGTGATGAAGCCTTGAAGACGAAGATGCAGTCAAGAATGTGGTGTGCTCGTGGACGTGGAGATCCTTCACCTTTGAAGGCAAAGACTGTTCCATCCTGTCAGAAGGTGATGATTTCAGTGTTCTGGGACGAAGATGGATTGATCTTTGGACTACCTACCGAAGGGCGCGACCATCAACTCTAAATACTTCTGCAAGCTGGTGAACGAAGATCTGTGGCACCAACTCAAGAATCGAAGACGTGGGAAGCTTTCCATGAAGCCAATCTTCCAAATGGACAACGCCACGCCGCATACCGCTGCGCGAACTAAGGATTTGCTGGAGAAGTTAGGCTGGGTTGTGTTGCCACATCCCCCTATTCGCCCGACTTGGCCCCTTAAGACTTCCATCTCTTTCTTCGCTTGAAGGAACCGCTGAGAGGAAGAAGATTCTCCTCTTTGGATGAGATGAAGGAAGCGGTGGAGTCCTGGAGGCAAACTACTCCCAAGGAATTCTACCTAGGTGGACTCCGTTCCCTGGTAAGTCGATGGAGGAAGTGTGTATCGAGTGGGGGAGACTATATTGAGAAATTTCGTGATGGCAGTGAGTAATGTCATATGTTAGTTTGCATGAAATTACACTGTTACTGGAATTGGGAGTTTTCATTTTACTCTGTCCGGGAACTTTTCTAACGACCCTCGTACATAAAATATAAAGAAATCATCTGCCAAAACGGATAAAAGAGCGGCTAAAACGGTGACTGGCTGCAGGAGGTGCCGTCAAACTGCATTGGCAAAAGTTTACAGAAACTAGCACATAATAGAGAAGCTTGGAAAGGTCGAACCTTACAAACTCGCGTTCGACCACGTCACGTAATTCCACAGCCCTACAGCAATTTCGAACTCAGTCATCATCAAGTTGAGTCGTGAATTACAGAACTCGTTATTGTTCAACTCCACAATTTGCATGCGCAGTAGAGCGGTGGAAGTGAATTTTAGGCATCATTAGAAAATCCCATTAATGCATAGTTTTCATCGTGGAATTCGCATCTGTGAGCGAATTTCACTGCTGTCAATGTCAGCATTGTGAAGATGAAATCCAATTGATGTCATTCTGAAATTATGGCATTCTTATTACACATGAATTGGAATTCGTTGTCAGTGAACTTAGTTTTCAGGCGATCTATTTATAACATTCAGATTATCTTGCGGAAGTAACCAATGAAATGATAAAACTACCAAACATATTTTCTCGTGTCCTATGTTTGCAATTTTTATTACATAAATATCATTTTTTAAATCAGTTTTATAGAATTAGATTTTAATAACTCTCGCGTTAAATGTAGCCTTGAGCAACAATGCGCAATGTATGATTATACTTAAACGTACTCTTAATGTTATGCGTATGTCTTAATCTATAAACTGCGGTCTTTATGGCACAGGGGCTAAGTGCTTGGCCTAGCGATCCTTTGGTCCAGAGGTCGAGCCCCGAACGTGTCATTAGAAGGGCATCCGGAATAAAAGTACCACAACGCTCCAGAAAAGTCTGCCGGTGTCAGCACCATCCAAGCCCCCAGTATGGGGAGTACTGACGTTGAAGCTTTGTATCAACTATAATTCAAATATGCATCGTATATGGCAAAATGTTCAACCTTTAAATCCAACTGTATTGTATAATGCACATGAGAATTAATGAAGTCTGCGAGTTTTTGACGGATGAAATAGTAGCTGTTTTTGGATGTTTATGAACTGCTTGCGAACTTCATGCATGTTTCAGGAGTTCTGTGAAAATAGAAATAGGACTGACAGTCCATCAAGACAAAAATCAATAAAAGATAAGTGGTCCGCCGTACTTCAAAAATGATCGTTCCTCATCAACTGATGAAATCGGAGGAGCAATAGAACCAGAGATGAAAATATATCCTATCGATGTCGATAGTAATGGCAATTGACTGAATTTTTAAGCGTCTTTGGAATATCTCCAAAATTATTTCCTAGCTTTCCTTGATGCAAGACAACAAGTTCCGACACCACGAGCAGGGATCCCCACTCGAAAATATTTGCAAAAATGACAGAATCCGCGACAGAAAAGCTAAAATTCAAAATTCTTCGGCGCAATGACGAAAATTGAGCTTGGCTGTGAAGAAAATAGTCAGCTTTACTACTGTGTTGAACATGTTCATTACCGTCGTTTGCAATGGCAAAGCAGATATGTTTGAGAACAAACTTTAGAGTCTTGGAACTTCAAGGTCGCGGAGTGTATGTTAGATCATTGCATGCACAAAGCAGTGGATACGAGTATTAACTTTGTGCAGTAAGACTGCATCCCTGGTCATTAATCGACGGACCCTATTTTTTCCAAACGAAACTCTTGCCGCAAGCAGTTCATGTTTGCCGATTTTGAAAATGCGCTTAAACCCGGAAAGCCCAGTGGGTCACTGGTGACCCATAAAAATGATGATATTCAAGTACAAAAATCTCCATTAAAGACGATGAATTTTTGGACTTTTTTACACCTAGCCCTTAATGGCGATCTGGTAGTCAATATAACTTTCGATTCATTTCATTAATCGTTAAGAAAAATGTGTACATCAAATTTGGGTTTGCTCTCCAATGTGCCTATGTGAAAGATGATCATTTTTATGTTACAAACCATTTCTTAGAACTAGACTTGGCCTGTAGACGAACAATGTTACAAAGTATGCATATGCCAAAGTAGAAGATTCTACAACGAATCCTTACTTCAGGAAAGGTTCCTAAATATTGGTGGGTCACCTATGACCCATTGGGCTGTGATGGCAGAAAAAAAGATTGTCACCATAACAGACAAAATGCTTATTCGAGGTACAAAAATGCAATTTTCTTGCATTTATCACTTCTTGATGCAGGAGCAACTTAGTGCATACTATTCATAAAAAATAAATATCAAATTGACACTCACAATGCAAGCATGCCTACTGCATCACAGCGGCTGTCCGATGTTTTGTGACCAAGTGATGAATTTCATGATGATTTAGTGTGTATCATGACGAATTTAATTGCTTCATGAAAGGACATGACTGCTTCTTCAGTCTTCATCATTGCAAAACCGCTTTGATAGTGATATACGTAGATTTTTCAGTAGTTTATGAGTAGTATATGTATTTTCGGAATACTAAATCAAGCACAAGTGCTGTAAGCATTGTAGAACAGCAAGTCTATTGTCATTCTGTTGCAGAAATACCATTTTGCTGAAGTCCTTATAGCACAGATAAGCAGTTTCGAATACAGTTTTCTTTTATCAAAACTTCCGGCGTTTCTCTGCCACGAAAGGCCAATGGGTCACTGGTGTGGTTTTCAAATTTCAAAATATCATTTCAGTGAAGTCAGAGTAAGTAGATAAGCAATTTGGGAAAGTGTCAATGATTTTCTAGCATTATTTCTTATACCGGGTTTTCCGGGGTTAACCGGATAACAAGGAAATTACTGTGATGAATCATACATTAGTTTAGTATGGCATCGAAGTAAAGTAGAGGTCTGCAGCCATCGGCAATTCACCCTTAACACGTCACACGTAGTTTTAAAGCCAAACCATGAACACGACACCAAAATGAAATTCAAACCGCATGCAGATAACTCGAAAGTAATACGAAATTTGTCTTACGAGTAATTCATTTGAAACACATAATTCTAAACAATAGTTCACTGATGGAAGAGACTACGCCAGCTTGAAGAAATAACAAAATAATTTGAATTAGATTAATAGTTCAGCGATTGCTGTCAAGCGGTGGTAAACCGGCTAGCGATTTAATAAATGGCTGATTCTGCTCTTGACTCATGAGTGCACCGTTTATTGTATGTGACAAATCCCTCTGTTGAGAATCCGCTTTATCTTGTAGCGTAAGTGGCTGGGGTGGCAACAGTGACGTGTACCAGGCGTGCACTCCTGTGTATGCGGTACTGGATAGCGCACTCGACCCACCACCAGAATAACGGTTCGCACAGGAGGTGGATAATCCATGTGGTTCAGCCAAGTGCTAGCCAATTGTGTGCATCTACATGCATTGGTCTTTAGCCGACCTAGCTGAAAGATCTCTGTCCATTTATCCTTTATCTTCGTGGACTAGATAACTTGTCCTAAACAGCAACAGGATAAGTTATCAAATTATCTCGATTTATAATTTAGAGTGAATACTTGTCAAAACACGAACACGAGTACGTATGACAACGACACGAGAAACGATCGTGTTCGTGTCACGAAAACAGATCTCTAAAGTAAAGTACAGAAATGTGATGTAGGCCTGCAATATACACGTCTCAATAGTTGCAGCAATGCCTCTTTTATGTCACCGTGAAGACCTCATCGGAGCATCAACCCAGTCATCTTCATTGTAGGATGTCATGGAGGCCATATTCCATGGATTTTCTCATACTACCCATGGGGAATGTTGCATGCTGATGACTTGGTTATCTTCGCGGTTTATCCTGCAGATTTGGAGTTGCGTTTCATCAGACGTATAGGTGTGCTTGAAGCCCGTAAATTAGAGCAAATTGATGGTTTCAATTCTGCTGTCTTTATCTTGATGATAATGCTACATGTGCATTGCAATTCAATTCATAGTCTGTCTCCTCGCCTGAATATTCAGTATTTCATGCTTGACATGTGCGTTCATATCTCACTGTCCTTTGGTGACAACGAATGAATCCATTAGTATGCATTGAATTTTTCATGTAGTCTGTCTTAATTTGATTTTATTCAATTTTCTTGTCATCTTTTCAGACGGCTATTTCACTTTTCGACATGATCGAATACTACGAGACTTGCACCAGACTCAACATCGCCCTGAACTCCAAGATATCCTGTCGGGGTTGGCAGATTTGTTCACGGATGATGAAAAAGGTAAGTGTCTCTGTCAAACACAAGTTAATTTATCTACTTACTACCTGTTTCTCACTGAAAATCTCTAGTGTCGTAAGCTTCGCTTTATCCACTGATTAAGTTCCCACTTATGACATCGTTTTGAAGCAGGTATGCGGAGTCCTATCATTTTGAAAGGACTCCGACGCCGGGTGTTGATAGGACTCCGACTCCGAGTGTCAAGTGTATATAGCCTTTTTTGAAAAATTAACTGATAGCCTACATCATAGATCAGTATAGGCTTACCTGAACCTATCTATAGTGATCATTGTTGTATCAATTATCAATCATTGTCAATGAAAGTTTACCAAATGTCACTTTGAGTTAGGTACATGCGACTCGGCTCCTCCCATCTAGTTGATGTGTGCTTCACACGGTTTTTCTCCAGTCTCTACCAGGCAGGAAAATCCCCATTCTCCTCCAAAAATATGTGATTACACCTTCGATTTTAATATGCGCTTTAGAGGAGACATCACACACGATTAATGTGAGGGTAGGAGGTAATGTTCTCAAACAAACTAGTATTTCATTTTTGTCTCTGATGTGACTTTTGGCGCGTGGGTGTGATCGAGGCTCCGCTAGGAAGGCTTGTCTTCTCTACTAAATCACCGGGTGAAAAGACAATCCTTTTTTCACTATCACGGTTCATTCCCTCAACTATTACAAGCTTTGCATGCACTGCTGTCTCTGTACTTTTGTTTGACGGAGAAAATTGACATGAAGACAGTGATAGCTATGCACGAGAATAAATAATTTCCTTGTATTGTGTTTCGGGTCCAGGACGGAGTCTGGAGTCCTATCATTTGATAGGACTCCGACTCCAGCAAAAATGATTGGACTCCGGGACTTCGATTCCGACTCCCTGTTTTGAAGTAGTTGTACTTTCAGTAAACTGACGCGCTTAATCAAAGTCTGTGTGAAAACCATCTCATTGATAGTAAATAGCAAGAATAAAAGAATCGAATATGAGACGAGCTAAAAGATAAATGTGATATGTGTTTGTTTCTTAGGGCATGATATTCTAAACGTTTCGATTGATCGAATCGCATATAGCGCCATTCGTTTTTGTTGACTTACATGCAATGCGTAATTATTATATTTATTGTCTCCCCTTATTTCACTATTTTGATTTTGTTTGTTTGTGTTGATTTTAAATCACTATCTGTGGGTTTTTAATTACCATGAGTGTTGATGTTTGATAGTGTGTAGGTAGATCTCATTGAAGAATTACAGATGATCACTGTGTCTGACGAATTGACTTGATCTCTGGCTGTCGATCTGACAATATCTTAGGACTTATAAAGGACATCCTGGTGGTATACATCGATACTTTCGTCTTTCAAATCTAGGAACACCAATGAGTCAATTTTTACTCATACTTGATTTTAAAAGAAGAGGATTTTGAAGATGGTCTGTGGATTGTCTGTGTCTGACAAGTCACAGACAAAGCACAGCACAAATACACAGCAGTCGATTCAGAAGATTTTGATTCCTAATAAGCAATTTAGTGAAATTTCGACGGGCATTCATTAAATATCACCTTGAACACACTACTGGCAAATCGCCTAAGTTAGCTGCTTTTCATGCTTGATTATTGCTGGCGCATCAACTTGGGTGATTTGCCAGTAGTGCGTTCAAAGTGATATTTAATGAATGTCCGTCGAATTTCACTAACCTGCTAATTGCAAATCTCAAATTTACCCGCACATCGCTGCAACTTGAAATAGGGATTTGTGTCGATGTTGAGAGATGTGAACTAGGCCTGCTGATGATTCCTGAAACCGGATGAAATGGCAGCTATTCAAGTCTGTTCTTATTTTTCAACTGAGGATACAACTCAATATTTAATTGCTATTTGCTTTGATTCCTATCTCAAACACGTATTTCCTGCAAGCATTTAAATGGGTAACTTGTTCAACTATGCTGAACTCACTAGATGTCAAAGGAAGACCATACGAACTGAATGTCACAATGTTTCAAAGTTGCGACCATGTCAGTACTGCATGAGTGTCAGACGGGGGTGTAATGACATTGAAGAAACATAAAGCCGTACACAGATGGTGACAGTGCGTCGACTTCTGTATCTGTTTATTGTCTTATTCACTAGCTGTAAGTATTCTGAAACACTCAGCTTCTGCAAGATGATGAAAATGCAGACAGATCTCCCTTCTTCGTCTTCAGATGCCTTCGTGTCTTCATGTTATAATGTGTGTGAGACTGTTTTGAACAATAATAAGTACGGTAGGAGTATGCTAAAACAGAACTGCATAATGATGTAGAATGCAGCTATTCTTGCTCATCAATATTTCATCTCGTGCTACTTTGCGTAAATTACGTACTATCATCTTCAACATCTTCATAGAAAATTGCTCTTCTACATTCCATCATTTTGCTCAGATGCTGGTCTGGGGAAGGGACTAGGGCTGTCACTTTCACGAAATTGGAAATATGTTTGATAACTTCAGAAAACAAATTCATATTCGTGGCATATAAAT